>APFE030556222.1:320493-342485 GCA_000404065.3 Pinus taeda | reverse complement strand
CAAAACAGCTCCGGAAGTTCAGGACTCGAAAAACTGCTAAAAATAGTAAGTTGTGCTACAATTAAGGAAACTGAAAATACTGAAAGAGACAGTTGTGGGGGTCCAAATGGGATAGGTGGGTGGCCACCAACATCCACCTGGATCACCGGATTAGCCATCAAATGAGCGGAGGGCACCCTTCCCTGAAGGCAGATCGACCCAATAAGAGGCACGACTTGGAAGAACACACACAGCTGGACCATCTGGCAACCAGCATAGACACCGGTTCAGGTAGAGCTTAGATAAACAGCAGACATCAGGTAACCAATAATCGTTTCCAGATTTTCATAAAAACCCCTGAAAAGAAATCTATCTTAATCTGGGTAAGTGGAGATAGCTATGTTTCACTGTTAAAACAGGAAATCTGTGCTCTGACTGGCTATCCTAGCCAGATCCAACACTTATTCAGTGGCAAGTGGTCTCTCCAGGACAACAGAACCTTGGGAAGCTACGAGATGAGCCCAGGAGAAGCCATTGCCTTGAATCTCAGGCTGAGAGGAGGGGCACCATCCCAGGGTCAGCCAAGCAGCACAGGAGGGGAAAAGGGGAAATCAGCACCCCAGCTTAAATCTAAAGGAGCTCCTTCCTATAAAAATATTCTCCAAGGCAACAGAGAATCGAGATCCTCCCCAGATCAAGGCGGACACACACCCCGACCATACATAGTCGACCAGCTAGGGAAAACTCCAGCCCTTAACCTTGATTCCACAGGGTTGGATAACTCTGTTGAGACATATGAATCACAGGCCCTAATATGCCAATTCAACAGCTTTTGGCCAAAACCTATGAAGCTATTTCATTGGATTTTTGTTAATTGGACAATGGAATGCGACATACACTTATGCTCCAAAGGGTTCTTCATAGTCAGATTTGCATCCAGGGAAGCCAGAGATACAATCATCAATGCTGGGCCTTGGTTTTGGGGAATGGCGGGGCTGTTCATGACCCCATGGTTTACTGATTTCGATCCAAACAAAATGACAGTCTCCAAAATGCCGGTCTGGGTCCGTCTTCACAACCTTCCCCTACATTTCTGGAGCGAACAAGTATTAGAAGGAATCGGGAACAACATAGGGAAATACATTAAAACAGATACGGAAAGGATTGATGAAAGGATTTTCACTTTTGCACGAATTTGTGTGGAAGTGGATCTAAGTAAAGGGCTACCGGACAACATAAGGCTGATCTACAGACAACAAAACTGGTTGCAAGTATTAGACTACGAAAATACTGCTTTTAGGTGCAGACTCTGTAGACAAACAGGGCACCTGCAAAGCACATGTCCAGAAGCTAAAAAAGTAAACAGAAAAAGGAAACAGAAAGGAAAACAGAAGAAAGGATGGCATTTTTCCCCTCTGGTCTCAGAAGATGAAGAATCAGAAGTAGAAGAGGAAGATACCACCACAGAGAAAGTGGAGGTCTCCCAAGAAATGGGAAATCAGAAGGGAACTACATCAGACACCAAGGCATCACAGCTTTACCCAAATCAGGCAGAGAAGACTACTGATGACCAGATCATGGGAGGGATAAAGCGGCACCATCAATCAGACACATCAGATTCAGACAAGGAATTAGGCACACAGAAAGCAGAAATACAGCTAGTCATAGCCTCGATCGAGCCCACTCAAGATGAGTGGCGCAAGGTCGAAAAGAAAAAAGGAAGGAAAACCTGAAGCGTGAGTCTTACTCATATAAGATTCTCAGTTTTTCCTTTACTTTTCCCTCCTCTCCTCTCTCTCTTTCTTCTTTTCTCAACATTTTTTTCACGTTAGTTTTGTAATGTTGCGAAGGGTGCCATGGCACTCGAGCCCTTTGGGCAGCTTATGGAAATGCATCATGCATCTGCAATTGTAACTTTTCATTTTTAATAAAAGGTTACATATTTTTTCTTCGGAAAAAAAAAAAACTAATGGATCATCAAATTGAGTGATACGAGTTTCACTCTCCAATGGAAAAGTGGGATCTACTGTACTTGAAATTAGATCAATCATTCCGTCAGTGGACGGTAGATTGGGTAAAAGTTTACGATAACCAGTTGGAAATTCTTGCTGTGGAACAGTAAGGTTTTCCAACAATTTTGAGGCTTCATCCATGTGAGGGAAAATGTGAGTTTGATGACTCCCATTGCATAACTTACAAGGAAACCTAACTTTACCCTTTTTCCCAGCAACTTGACTATCACTGGTTGATGGATCAATGGAAAGTTGATGAGATTTTTCTAACCATACTTCCACGACTTTTGGAATACCAGGACAATTGACAAGGAAGTGGTCACCCTTACAAAGCCTGCAAGGGTATTTGGGTTTACGATGCATGTCGGAGTTCTCCTCAACACAACTAACGCTTACAGCCACGGGTGGTTGGTTAACTTCGTTCTTATTTTGCTTCTTCTTCTTCTTTTTCTTCTTCCCTTTCTTCTTCTTCTTAGCCTCCTGGTTACTAGCATCGAGGCTTTTACCAAGCGAAGAGGAAGAAATGGAGGAAGAAAAATTAGGAGAAGAAGGTAAAGGGTCAACAGAAGGTTGGTGATGTTGAGATGGTGAACTCTCTTGAGGTGAAGCATTCGGTTGAGGTGGAACAATTGAAGTATTTGGGTCCAACGAAGTTGAAAATAACCATATCGGTAAACCTATTGTAAATCCTGGTAATGACAAAGTAGCCATGTAAGGAGGACCAACATTTCCAAAGTAAGGAAAAGTACTAGGATTCTCATTAGGAGGGGTTCCTAGGTTGATGAATTCCGGAACATTTGCCATTATATTCAACTTCAGTGAATTTTATTTTTAAAACTAAAATTAACAATTCACAATTTACACCTAGCAATTAAAATTCACAATTCACACCTATGGTCTCTAAAAGTAAAAACAAACAAATTAACACACGCTATCAAATCTAGGAGTCAAACCACACACAAACAGTAACTTTCCGTACCAAAGACACTAGTTGGTGATGAAATCCAACGTCGTAGAATTCAATACAGAAAAGGCGGTTGGAATAGTTACCTCGACAACCTGCTTAATGAATAGACTAGAATAATTTTCTCCACTAAATCGTCTCGAGTGAAGAGAACCCCCCAGAAAATCCAAGTGAGTCTAGCCGACGTCTGCTCCATGTACAGTGGGATCTTCCCTCCACCGTCACCTTAGGAAGAATCTTATAGAATATGGTCACTATGGTTACCAACAGAAACAAATATACCTGGGGAACAGTCTACGATCTGATACGCACGCAAGGGTAGAGTAACAAAGCTCAATCCCCTTGAAGGCTCCTTGACATAATCCAAGGTTTACAAACAAGTGACCCCAGGCTCCTCGGCAATGGTTAATCCGAGGTTTACCGTTTTTAATACATGTATATCTGCTATCGTTCCCAATGAGGAAGGATTGATTCCCACACTGGTTCGGACACGATCTCGTGCTTCTCCTTTAAGAGGCGCTTTCCCAGAGCATAGATGTAACAATTGGATTTTCTTCCTACCGCAAGATCAACTACTTGTTTGTTTTACTATCTTGGAGAGTTAACTAAAACCTATTCCAAGCCACTAGCCTAAGCTAGATTGGTCGAAAGAGCCCTAAAAATGTAAAAATTACTAGATGAATTTTAATTAAGCGCTGTGTTATTTAGGCTGTTATTACTCAAAAGGGTAAATGGATATGAAACCGATGGTGTTATGACTCGACCCAAAACTGAATGCAATCGAATATGATAATGTAATCTTTTCAATTGATGAATCCTAACTAAAGTAAGGAGAGAGTTGCCATTCACTTCCAACAATGCAAAAAATTGATCACTAAGAGAAAATATAACAAATTTTATAATGCACTAATTTCATCAAGAAAAATTAATGCAAATCAATTCCAAATTTTTTTTATTTATTTTTATTTTTGTGTGTTAAAAACAAGCATAAAAATATGTAAATTCAAATCAAAGATAGCTTATCTAAATCTACAATTGATTTTTCAGAATGTAAACTATGCAATTGTAATCTATGCACAATTCACTTGAAAAGTATGCAAATGTAATCTATGCACATTTTTCATTCATATTCTGAAAATGAGAATTCTAATTATGCAAATGTGATCTATGCAAGAGAATTCTCAAACACAAGATGATTCTAATGTAATCTAAGAACCAATCAAGTGCAAGTCAAGAGAAAATTGGGTGAGAGTTCCAAAGATAAAAAATAAAAACACTCAAAGGCGATTAACACTCATACATAATTTTTTTGGGGGAAATTTTTTTGCAAAAACAAAAGCAAAAAGATGCAAAATTGTGAAAAGACTGAGACAAACCTCCAAATAATGACCAAAGGAAATCAAATTAAGAATGTCTCAAAAAAGAGACTAAAAACACCCAATTGATAAAAGCTTAAACAGGAATGCCAATGGAATTAACCTAAGAAACGTTCCTGACAAGTCACGTGCAGATTTGGGCAAAGGCTAAAAACACATAAACAAATACTAAGCTGACTGTAAGAGAAAATCTTAAGTTTTTCAAAATTTTAACAGGGTCCGTAGGCCCCCAGTATACCCAGGTGTGGTACCGCTCTGTGTCTAAAGCAAAAGTGCAGATAGGTCCGCACTGTGCTACAAGCAAAGGGTGCGGTCCTCTCCTAAAAGTATGAAAAACAAAAAATAATTAAAGATTAACTAAACCTACCCAATCCCACACACATCAAGCCAAAAACAGAAACAAAAAGGCAAGTTTCTCAAGTCAAAAAAACGAGGAAAACAATCAAGTCCCCAGTGGAGTCGCCATTTTGTCACGCGGAATGAGTCGATCTTGCGAAAAAGATAGACCTTCCTAGAATCTAAAGAAGACCTAATGACGAGCAAACCAACCAGACACTATCTTTCTCTAAATGTGCTTTTGTAAATAATGGCAAACAAATGTGTTTAAGGCCTACCTCATGTCCAACGCAAGTTTTGGGATGCCTTCGCTCCTTTGATCCAAGTAAGTTCCTTTGTCGCAAACCTGCAAACACAAACAAGGCAGAATGATTAAATAGCACCTGAATAACCAGTATTATAAAACATATTTAACATGAAAGTCAAGGATTCCATGAAACAAATAACATGAGATACTTGTTGAGAAAAATGAGTTTGACTGTATTAATTCAAAGAAGAAGAACTTTACAACCTTTGCCTTGACGCTGTACAAGCTCCTCCCAGAGGCTCCAACAAGAAGTCTCCTCTACTTTGACAAGCTTCACTCACTCCCCAATGAAGCCAAAAAGGTTATGTGATCTCTCCTCTTAAGCTCAAATAGGAAGTCTTGATTTCACCAGCATTTACCCTAAAAAATGTTCAGCTTCTAACCTCTCTATCCACTAACCCAATGCCTCAATTTATAGTGCAATGGAGGGCAGTTACTAGGTCCTCCTTCAAAGTGATAGCTCCTCCTAACAAGGGATTAGCTCCTTCTCTTTTGGGATGCATGAACCACTTTGGAGCGAACAATCCACGTCAAAATTCCTTCTAGAAACATTTAGAATTGACCCAAAATGAGTTTTTTAAGATAAAAATTGCGCCTTTTGACTTTCACAGGGGTATGCACCCTCCCCTTTACATACAGAGCGTATAAGTATGCAGGTACTCTGAACAAAAGGTGCGGGCTCGCAGGCAAAAGTGAGAGAAAGTGCTGAACCAGAGTTACATTGCTTTTTGATGTCTTTCTCTCATTTCCAAAGCTTGTTTTGAAGAGCTGAGGTCTGAGACTTGCTTAGGAGGCTGGTATAGGTGGTGATAGACCCATACCGACTGCAAATAATCAAGGTGACGATATTTTTGTGTAATAGTGTGGACTACTCTGTTATAAGAATGTTGTACATATACCATATTTTCATCCAATTTCTTTAAATTATTCTGGTTGTAACCCCTCAGAAGATGCACTAAAGTCCTATTGACTACTTATGTCTTCCCATCTCTCTATGGATGGAATGTTGTAGATCTCTTGTTGGGAAAGAGATCCCCAAGGACAGTTTTGGGGCTAAAAGCCCATGTTTTGGGTCAAATTTTGTAATAAAGTTGTAAAGTCTCTGTATTTTGTGGTCGCAGAGCGCGAAGGTGTCATGAATCATAAAGGAAGTCTTTTAGGAAAGAATGGACTGAAGAGTCTTGATAGCAAGTCTAAGTACTTCGGGTCTTAGCGCAGGTAGAGGCTCTGCAGCTGAGTGTGCATAGGCCTAGGGTAGAAGTCCGCAGCTGAGTGCGCGGACAACTACAACTGTGTGTGCAAGGCGAATAGAATCTGTAAGAATTTGAAGATATCAATAAAGAGAAGTATTTTGCGAATTCTATGTATCTATTTCTTGTTAAATACATTTGGTTTTATTTAATTTTGGGTTTATTTACAATATTCATGTGATGCATGAATGTATGTGACTATATTAGTTAATCAAACGCAAGTAAGGATATCTATTTACATGGCGCTAACTGTGATTGTTTAGTAAGATAAGTAAAACACTTAAGATAACTTGGGAACCTGTATAATATGATGTCATAATAGTGCAAAAGTACCTAACCATAGGTTAGGGCTACGCGAAGGTCAATCATACTCCTTTGCGGAGGTACTGAAGGGCGGAATAAAGGGCTAGACTAACGGAGCCCTAGAACTTACCGACCTGCACGAAAGCAGGAACAGAGGGTATAAACCAACATCATGACCATCTCAGGGTGCAGAAACTTGGTTCCAGCATCCCCCCATACTGCTTCGGGTGAGACTTCGGTCTGCGCTCCATGGATTGATGTCGAAAGGGCCAGTAGTGTAGGGATTTGTTTGGCTAACTAACGATGAACCTGGGTCAGGCCCCACGCAGCCAACAAATGGTTCCATTGCCTTGACCGGGATCTGCATAAGAGATGTGTGATGTCGTATCATTGGAATCCAACTAAGAAAGAGGTTGAAGATTAGTTAGACAGGAGGATCCACGAATTTGCAGTGCAGGAGAAAAGAAATCCACGACTAACAAAGGAACAGTGGCTAGAAAAGTACCTGTATACAAAAAATCCATGAAATCATTTTCTGTTCCTTTCCAGTTGAGTTATACGAGTGGATCGCAAGGCTAGCGAACAACCAAGGAAGGTGGAGGCTTGACGGTCCTATTGTTTGGACCCCGGAGTTAGTACAAATATTGGAAGCCTCTAAGGATAAGATATCTCACGTTTTCGATCACTAGCTCAATCATACTATAGGAGGATTTGTGACTGAATTCGCGGTCGATACCTCAGTCAGCTACCACAAATCAGAGCAATGCTTCATCAAGGAACCGCGAGGTAAGTATTTGAAATATTTAAACACTTGGATTAAAATGTTATTGTGTGAAAAGCAGGTGATGTAGTTACCTTGATGTTTGGGGTTACGGGAAGTGGAAAAAGCTACAGAAACGGAGAAATAAAAGGTCTTGAATATAGCCCGTTGATTTCGTGGTATAGCGACAAGGGAGTAGCGCAAGCTTCTCTGCGAAGTGCCATTCAATTGATAAGGTGAGGGTTCCCGCAAATACCACCTCCAACTACACAACCTCCAGGTTCGCCACCATCACCAATGACTTCACTTACACCATCGCCACCTCAACTGTGGTTCAGCATGGCGAATTGGGTAAAGCTACCGTTGTTTAAAGGCTTGGGAAATGAGGACCTAAACCAATTTTGGTTCATCATGAAAGTTGTATGGGAAGCTTAGGGTGTTATAGATGATCATATGAAGAAGGCGACGTTGGTTAGTGCCTTGTAGGACCATGCGCTAACTTGGTACATAAAGTACTCTAACGATAACCCAAAGCTACGTTGGCAGAGATCCAAACTGCGCTGAATAAGGAGTTCAGTAGGCATAAATCAGAGGTGTAGTCGATTGTAGGGTTCAAGGAAATCACGATGAAGCTAGGCAAGACACCTTAGGAGTTGGATCAAATACTGAAATGTATAACTCGCAAAGCTAGTATGAATTTAACAAATGGGCAACACAGCGAATGGTTCATGGCTTCACTCTCGCCTCACTTAAGGGTTGCGTTGTCACAACAGAAGATTACAACTTAGGCAAAAGCCTTGGAGATTGCAATGAGGCTACATGAAACACCAATGCACGAACCGAATTTAGGAGTTTAGCAGATCCATGCACAGTTACGAGAGCTTTGCTTAGAAATATAGAGTCTAAAGAATGACAAGATAGCTCAAACGGACATGCAAAAAGAGATATGGTGCCTAAAGTGTAAAGTTTAGGGGCATGACAAAGACCACTTCCCGTTCTTTGCAAACTAAATTGCAGGAGGAGGATCGATTCCTTTGAGGCTGGAAGCCCAAGCAGGGCCAAGCCTGGGGCTTGCGTTGTGGTGCGCTATATGTTAAGTATCAGGGAAACATACAACTAATAATTGTCATCTGATGCATAAGTTTGTAAAAACCCCACAACAGTTGTTCTACAACTTCTGTAAGTTAGTAGGGCAAAATGAGCACAATTGTAGAAGCTATGAATTAATGATGGATATGACTCCCACCTATAGAGTTCAGGAAGGAACGTGACCTCTTGACTAGAGCGTTGGAATAGCGCAGATAGGTTTTCAGGGATGCGGACAAGGCCGAGGTGGAGGAGGACCTGGAAGAGGTCGGGGACTACTAATTTTTTACAATTGCAAAGGGCTAGGGTACTATGCTCGTAAATGTACTAATCCGATGCGACCATCATGCAAGTATTGTACTCAGTTTGATCATGAGACTAAAGACTGACCTACCCTGATAGCAAGGATACGTGAAATGGGGGTGCTACCCCTGCAACCAACTCATAACCTGTAGATGATGAGGGTTAAACCTTGCGAAGAAGATCTGAATGAAAATATAGTGCTATGCAACGGAATTGCGACAGGTGATGACAAGGGGAAACAACCTGAAAATAGCATATGGGTTCGCAAAGCTCTCGAGAAGGAGGCTAAATTTGATTTGGAGCATGTGCATGAAACATTCATGGAAGCAAAGAAGAGCTTCGTTGAAGCCTCTACCTAAGAAAACTGAGACAAACCTGTTGAAGGGATGGATCCTTCTATGCTTACAACCTTCTTAGAAACCTACATGAAGTTGTTGTGCGATAGCAAGGTAGTAAAGGGGTTATAGGAACTTATAAATAGGTGTGATGGAACTGCTTCTAGTGAACTGCACATAGTCTGAAATATTGGTAAGCATAAGACAAGGATGAAGCGTGAGATGAGACTCACCGCGTAGATAGGTGAATATGAAATGGATCAAGTCATTTTGGATCTGGGGTCAGATGCGAACATTTTACCAAAGCAGACATGGGAGCGGATGGGTCGACCTACACTACAATGTTCTGCGATTTAATTAAGGATGGAGAATCAACAGAAGATCATCCTTATGGGACGATTGCAGGGAGTAACTATAGATATTGAAGGCATGAGTGCACTGAGAGATTTCAAAGTAATAGAAATTGCAGATGACAACAACCCCTACCCTGCACTCCTTGGGATTGACAGGCTACTGACATGAATGGGGTAATCAACCTAAAGAAGTGGAAGATGATATTTGAAAAGAAATCACTTCGCATGGTAGTACCCCCAGATCCTGTAGAAGGATCGCAGTATACTAAACCAGTTCGCGACTATGAAAGTGATGATGATTTACAGTGCGAGACCAAGACTAGATAAATCCGATAGCAGATGGATGGATCTCATGGGACTACGTGAGTTCCTGCACCTCAGCTTCAGATGAAGAACAAGAGCGCTGACAGAATCAACTACATGAAGTAACCATGTTGAGTTGTAATATGATGACCCAGTCGTTGCACTATGTGTCATCAGAGATAAGAAGTCTGCCCACTTATGATGGCGTGAATGATGTAGATGTATTTTTAGACACATTTGAGAGGGAAGTACTAGAAAAGAAATGCTTCCAGGCTTTGGACTAGGCACTGTGCGTTATGCCTGCAAGATGGTGGGGTACGAACAAGGGTAGCTTTGATGATTGGCGCGAGTGTAGGATGATAATGCACACATACTTTGGGAAACCGATGGTATGAATGACAGAAAAATATGATGGGAAGGATGATCCGTGCACACACTTGGCCAAATGGGCTCAAGCTTATGGAGCGAAGCCCCAACTGGGATGGGTGCACTTGTTCTATCATACCTTGGATGTCATATCAATGAACTGGTACTTGGAAATAGAGCTCCGCCATGGTACAGGTGAATGGGATATTCTACGCGAAGTATTCATAGTGACATTCAGCTTTGAAGACTATTGACGAAGCGCTACAGGAAGTGAAAGCAGCAATCTATAGGATACCGCAAGATCCTTTGGATCTGAATCAACCTGATTGGACTACTCAGCTGAGCCACATGCTGGATAGCTATAACGTGACTACTGAAGAAGAAGATGAGGATCTGCGGAAGAATAAGGTCCCTGAAACAGAGGGACACCACAAGGTTGAGGGACTGTAGATTGTGAATACTAATATAACTGTGCCATTGAAAACGAAATAGGTAAATATTGGTACAGAGGTAGAGCCCAAATTTGTGAAGATTGGATATTACTAGGATGACAGGACGGTAGATAACGTCGTTGAATTGCTCCATGAATACCAAGATTTGTCCCCTACCAAGTTTACGGAGTTAAAATGGATAATAGGAGACCTGGGTGTTATGAATATTGCGTTGAAACCCGATGTGAAACCGGTCAATTAAAGGCCCTACAGTCTCAATATGAACTATAAGGAGAAGGTTCGTTTATAGCTAGATAAGACACTTGCAGCAAGCATCATTGAGCCCGTAGACGAATATGAGTGGGTAATCCCCATGGTGGTACAGGAAAGGAAGCATAAGGATGAAATCAGGATATGCGTAGATCTCAGGAAGTTGAGTGGCGCTTGTGTATGTTAGAGCCTAGATTTACCTCAGGCTGAAAAGGTAAGCTTCTAGGTCCACATCAAACCACGCTCAGCCTCATAGCTAGTGTTGGGTTGTGTTATATTCTTTCCACATAGTTAACAGGGGGTTTGATGGGTACCCGTAACCCCACTTTATGGGATCCGGGGCAACGCCCCGGAAAATTTTGGTTTTGGACCCTATGTTAGGTTGGGCGGACACACCTATGGTTTTGTGCATGATTTTCGCACATGTTTTTTGGACGCGATGGTTTTCGGTCCATGGTTTTGGACGCTATGGTTTTTGGTCCATGGTATTGGATGCTTTGGCATGTATAAATATGTATTGTAACATTGAAAGGAACATAATGAAAAATCAAGCTGGTAGTCTCGGTTTTGAGATCCAGTGGGAAATCTCTGTGTACATGTGTTTTATGTGTTATGCTCTCGCATTTTTATTTTTCTTGTGATTTAGAATTCGTATGCAGGTAATTTCTGTACGGGGTTAAAACCTACTCAAGTGTGATACCTAATTCTACGTACGTGATTATATCGTAGCTCGTCCATGTACCTTCGGGTATATAGGGCGGTGTTACAGTGCGTAAAGTATATGGGAATGCTCTCACTATGCAGTTTTGCATTAGACAACACTTATATGGACTGGGCCTCCACGTACTTTTGGGTATATATTGGGAGGACAACACTAGGTTGCTATCCATCCTTAGGTAACTGAGTCAGCTTCCTTGTACACTGTGATACACCGAACACAACATTCAGGGAGATTGCTCACCCATACTTCTTGGTTCACCAGGAGGTATTCTGCAGTTCACAGTTGCTTGGTAAACCTTCTTGCCTAGGTTATCCCTCTTTTGTTTTGTTATGTTACTTAGGTTAAATAAAATTAATTGACTGCAGATAACATCCTCCTCACTCACTCCTTAGTTGATGTTAGGTTGAAACATATGGCAATAAATTTGGAGTCCATCGATCAAGCAATTCCTTTTGATGGGAATCCTAGTCCTTTTCCTCCTTTCAGAAATATTGGTGCTCCTTATATGGCTACATTGTCCCTTTCGGGATTTACCACTGGCTTGCTAGTATGGTTGTTTTCAACCTCCTTGGTTCAAATTGTCACAATTTCTCCACAATCGAGTACACCTCCAACTGGAAAAAATAAACCTCCAGTTTACGCTTTGCCTTCTTCCTCATTTGTTTCTTCCTCCCCTTCTTCCTCTTTGCCTAATGAAAGTATTGGTACTAGTAACTAGGTGGCTAAGAAGAAGAAGAAGAACCAAATTCATCAAAGGGGCAACCAAGCAACCATTGCTTTGAATACATCATCTGATGAGAAATCGTCCATCAAGCCTCACAAAGTTCGATATCCATGAAAACTTTGTGTGGGAGACCATATTCTTTGAAATTGTCATGATATTCCTCAAATCTTAGAAGATCGGTCTTCTCATTCACATTATCCTATGCCATCAACTTTTGGAGATCATGTTGGTGACACACCATCAACTAGTGGTAGTAAAGTTCATGGAAAGAAGGGTAAAGTTAAGTTTCCATGTAGTTTATGTAAAGGGAATCACCCCATTCACCTTTGTCCCTATCTGGATGAAGCCAAAAAAGTGTTGGATAACCGTCCTACATCACCGTAGCGAGTTCCATCTGGTTACAAGAAACTCTCCCTAAATTCTTCCCTAGTTGATGAATTCGTTGACCAAAATCAACCATCAGTCGAAGCCACTCTCTTTGAAAGTGAATCATATGAGTCTAAACCCAACCCAAACCAATAGATCGAGGTAATAGTTGACCCGATTTCACCTTCGATAAATCGTACCTTTCCCAAAGAGAGTGAATATGATACTACTCAGGTTCTTTTCGTTTCTTCAGATTCTAATGAGCTTGGGGGCAGTCCTCCTATTCCATAAATATAGGAGGAAAATCCTCCTACTCTCGTAACTCAAGGGGTTAATTCTCCTGTTTCTACGGTACCCCCTCTAAGTAGTCTAGTCACTTCCTTTGATTGGAATTGACTTGAAAGATTTCATCTTCCTTCTTATGTGCCTTTCCAGATCATAGTACAAGTTTGTAATATGATTGTATATGGCACCATTATAAATGAAGGTGCATCAGTGAGTATCATTTCCTCAATTGCTTGGAAAGCACTCACTTTCCCGCCACTTGTGCCTGTTAGCCAAAACCTGTTGGGTTTTAACAGAGGAACCAGTTGACCATTAGGGATCCTCCCTCAGTTACCTATTACTTTGGGAGGAAAAATCATTTATTTGAATGTGATGGTAGTCCCAAGCCCTTTAGATTACAATTTACTTCTTCAACATGATTATGTTTATGGCATGGGAGCTATTGTTTCAACACTCTTTTGAGTGATTTGTTTCCTGCATGAAGGCAAAAATTGTCACCGTTGACCAGCATTCATTTCTCAGTCGAAATATGGCCCCTAGTCAACCATCTTCCATAAATGGTCCATTTGTACCAATGGTATCATCCCCACCACGGGTTAATTATGTGGTAACATATTCCATACTTACATCAACTGACGATCAATTCAGTGATGTTGTACAACATGTACTAGGGGTATTGGAACTAGATCTCTCCTTCATGACCTCTTATGAGTTGTGATCAAGGAGTTTGAGGATAGTTCCTTGTCTTTTGTCAACCTTGTTAAAAAATGAAATAAGGAATATGAGGATAGTTCTTTTACTGTGTCATCCTCATTAAAAAATGAAATAGCTCCCGTGAGGATAGTTTGTGATCTTGTGTCAACCTCATTAAAAAAATGAAACAAAGGGTATGAGCATAGTTCCTGGTCTTCTGTTAACCTCGTTAAAAAATGAAACAAGGAATATGAGGATACTTCCTAGTCTTTTGTTAACTGCGTTAAAAAATGAAACAAGGAATTTGAGCAAAGTTCCTTGCCTTGTGTCAAGCTCATTATAAAATGAAATAAGGTCCCCTGAAGCAAAGTTCCAAGTCGAGTCTTTGGTTAGATCTCGTAAAATCCCAGTTGAGTCTTTCACTTGATCTCATAAATGAACCTTCATTCCATCCACTTGATAGCCATGAGTAGTCTACTTAGGTGAATGTAATGAAGTTTAGGGGCATGCACCTAGTGATAAAATTAAGTTTCCCTGTAGGTTATGTGAAGGGAATCACCCCATTCACCTTTATGCCTATCTGGACGAAGCCAAAAAGGTGTTGGATAACCATCCTGCTTCATCGCAGTGACTTCCATCTGGTTACATGAGACTCTCCCTTTCATCATGCTGGGGCCATGAAACCAATCTCAAGCATAGTTATTTATTTCAAGCTTGTGTAAAAATGAAATTGAATCCAAGCATATTTTTTCATTTCAAGCTTATGTAAACATGAAACTGAATCCAAGCACAGTTCCCTATGGTTCAAGCTTGTGTAAAAATGAATCCATTTTCATTTTAACCCTTGTGATTGCCATTCTATCAGCCTCTTTCATCAAATGAACCTTGTTTGTTTTCATCCCATCACCACTATCCCTTTGGCCAATCATACACTTTCATTTGGTTACTTTATCCTTTTTGAGGAATAGTTGCAATGAGTGGTCTTATTAGCCAACCTCTTCACATCAATCAACATGTTTTGAGAAGTTCCAACATCACTGGAACCAGATGCCATCATAAACACCACTTGTTCTTCAAAATGGAGTCCTCTTTAAGCTCTTTTCAAACTCTCTAAATATGAAAAGATTGCCGAGCGCTTGTTCTTTCTAGCTCTTTAAAGGATTGGAAATGATATCTCTCTTGTATTATTTTATGCTCTTTCGGATTTGAGAGATTATTTTATGGACAAGAATTAGTGGAGTTTTCTTTTCGTCCCTCTTCAAACTCCCTAAACATGAAAAGTACCGAGTTGTCTTTGTCGTTAAACTTGTTAAAAACATTAAATAGTGACAAACTTGTCCATCTAGACAAGACCGAGTTTCACCTTTGCTAGACTCGTTAAACTATCAAATAGTGATGGATTCACTTCAAGGGTGGAATTATACAACAAGCATATGTTATCCTCCTCAAGCTTGATAAAAATAAAGAGGTACTAGCTAGCAATGACTAGAGAAAATTGGAAAAAGGGGAAAACACTTTATGGCAGCAAGTCGCCCTTGAACATGACACTTTCACCTCATCACCATGACTATGTGGGTTGGGTCATTTAGCTGGATGGTTATCACACCGTTGGTCTATCATACCATCCGTTACTTTGTTTTGGGTCAATGCTACCAATTCATCTTAGTGTTGCCGACATGTTCATGAGATGTCATTCAATTCAAACTTCATCCTTTGCAATACCATAAACCTTCATTTTCATGACCGCCATTCCTGAACCTTCTGTCGTTAGTCAATTTTTCATCTCCAAAATCATTTACCTTTTTTTCATGCCGTTGATGTGGGATACATCAAGGCCCTCCTATGATGAGTCACTTCCTGTTGATATTAGCACATCATCCAAGAAGTTGACTTGGAAACACCCCTTCAGTACCTTGATGCTTGCATACATCAATGGCAGTTTCTCGCTTCTGGTGATAGGTTGACATCATTGGCCTTCGACCGAAAGACTTTGTATGGTGTTCGACATCAAATCATTTATTCATATGATGTGAAATGTATTGTAGTACCTTGAGGGTCATTATCATTATTGGTGATTCCTCTCGTGTCTATTAACGACTTATATTTGTACATGTAATGCAAGTTTATAAGCTGAGCATCAGTATGCCTTCCCTCAACAAGTTCATGAGAAAAATCAAATTATCATGATATATGTATTGTAACTGATGTAGGTCACCTTCTGCTGCAAAACCTCCTCTCCACATGATAAAGCATTTCACTTGACATACATATTTTATGACTTCATGCTTTAGGGGGAAACTGTTATAGATCCATTTGGGCACATCAATCCCAACTTACAAATTAGTACTATTAGGGCTCATCAACCCCTAAGTCAGTTGTTACATGCACTAAAGAAGTCAACCATCATAATTCCAAGCTTCCCAAGAAGTCCATAACCAAAATCATCCAAAAATTGCCTCTAAGAAGATCAATGTAGGTAGGCCTTCATTAGGGTGTGCTACAATGCAAACCATACACTGATAGGGTGCTATGAAACGCATTTGGTCCCTCTTTGGCTTGTGTTGGGCAAATTTGAGCAGATTTCAATAAGGGTTTGAATGGTTCCTTATCCATTGGATGCCTCTAGAAGTTTCTCAAACCTATATACTCCTTTGAGCTTGTATTTGGATGAGGAAGGGAGTTAAGGAACATCAATCCCTTATCCCTTCCTCCATGGAACTAAATTCTAAGTTTGGGAGGGCATTCATTATCACCATTTATGACATAACTTCCTGCATTCACCTATAAAAATACCACTCATCTAAGTGATCAAGGGATAGAAATTATTGAATTATAGGGAGATGTTATTAGAATGAGATTTGAGTTTATTTCAAGTATTTTAATGATGTCAAAATTTCTTACTTATTATGAGGAGAGGATGGGATTGAACTGGAGGAGTGATGTTGAATCGAGCAATGGGTTGTAACTATTCCTTTTACTAATAAAGTGTTCAAAGATTTTTCCATATGCTTGTGTTATTCATTTATGCTTTCGTATGTATATCATGTACTTGATTCCATGCTATGTTTAATCAATAGATCATTATCATATGCTTTGATTGGTTGTTGACTTTTGTTTGTGTGCAGGTACTCTTCAAGCAGATTAAGTACGGAGAGGAGTGATAGAATCGGTCAAGGGAGATAAGGAGTGAGCGGAAGCTATAGGTAGGCTTCTTTGCCTCTTATTTAATCTATTGATCATAGGAAAAGTAGAGAAATCTTTAAACTGTTGTTCTAGACTTAGCTACTAGACTAGGGGTTTAAGCATTTATCTGTAAACACTAAAACTTCCCAAAACACATAGATATAAACATAAACACATAGATGCAGAAGAAATAAAACTAGTTCGTGTATTTGCAGCTTGTCTCTAAGAAGAGATGTGATGACTACATGCCTATGAACTGTGACAACGAGGCTCAAGGGACTTTTTATTATTGAACAAAAAAGAAGAACCATAAACAACCAAAAACCTAACCCTAGGTGATGGAACACCAAGAGTTTGTGTACCCCATTGGGGATAGTTGGTAGCCAACTTCTTGGGGTCGTAACTTGGTCATGTTACCTCCATTTGGTGTGTACGATACTTCATTAGAAAGATATCTTAGAGTACTACAAGATTTTTAGAAAGCCCTTACCTACAACTATTGGCTTGAAATGGACCTGAATTTTTTTTTGTTTAAGGGGTCAAAACAACTTCAAAAATTCATAACCCGAAAAATTGCTAAAAATAGTAAATGTTGCTATAATCACTTAAATTGATTAAACCAACTAGAGGTCTAGGTGGAATAGGAGGGCGACCATCAATATCCACCTGAATCACCACATTTTCTTTCTGGGAAAACTCAGGGAGAAAATTTTCCCCAATGTGGAAGACCTGTTTCCCCAAAAGGGGTTCTTGTGAACATCACCCCTCAAAAAGGGCTGCGTGTCCTAGATTGATTTTTTCTTGAAACCAGTAATTTATAAGTGGAGAAGCCTAATATTCAACCCTATGACCCTACTAAGGATTGTAAATGTGACATTCTCTTTCAACCTTTTACTTAAATTTCTAACATTAGCATTAATTGATTCAGGATGTTTGAGAGTTGTTATGACTTTTTTGATTTCATATGGAGAAAGTAAAAAATTAGATTATGGTTAGAATACAACAAACTTCACAATTTTCAAGATTTTAAGATTTTGGAGATTGCAACATTTCCATTGGATTCTATCATGTATGAGTGTATGGAACTAGCATTTAATTAAGAGCAACAAACTTTCTTTGTACCTCGATGTTGGTGGCATTAATTATTGAAGTCCTTTATCATAACCATAGTAAAATTGTACTTATCACTCAAACAAAATCTTGACTTGACATGTTAAGCTTTATCTATCAAAATTAATGCTTAAAGGGTGATATTGATGATGAGTACCCTAACGTAAACAACGATTTTAATGATGTGTGTATTTGCAGCATGATTCTTTTTGGACCATAGAAGCCATCTAGAGCCTCTTTGTTGATGTATTTTTGGTTCAAATATGTCTTTCACTTAGTGCTATTTTGGTTATGCACCCTTGCTCTATACATGGTAAACTTTGCATATTTGTGTCTAATGTTTTGGATTCATATCGATGCACATGAATATTTACCTTTTTTTTTTTAATTTCAATATTTATGTTTTTTTTGTTCATTGACTTTTTAGTCTCATTTTTTTTCCATTTCCCAATTTTGAGATAGAGTAATTCAATAATAGATTCTAATAACATTACATCTTAGTGCATTGTTCAGTTTTAGTTTTAATTTTAACTTTTAACTCTTAACTCACGAATTTAGAAAAAACATTTAACTTATGACTTTTTACTATTTTTGAATTTGGATATTTCATTTTACAAATCCTACACTTAAATATCTACATATCTACATAGAAATATAAAATAATAAATATTAAATTTAAATTCAATATATTTCATTCTTAAATTCAATTAATCATGTTAAATCATATATATATAATATATACCAACCATTGAAGCTCCTGTCCTCTTTGCTAAAAATTGAGGTTCCTCCCAACTATGTTCTCTTAAATCTCTCCCCATTCGTGGTCCCACCACAAAACTTCGTAAAACATTAACTGAGTTCATGTGGATAACAATTCCAATATCTAATGATTCATTATGTTGTCTCAACATCCAACATCAAAATAACGATATAATGGTTTTATTTAAATAACTAATAAAATTTAAGTGTTGCCCATATGCATTGATACAAGTGAGAATTTGCACTGATTTTGTATCAATTCAGAATACATCAAAAAGGGAGTGTATTCTAATTATGTGAGTGATGATTTAGCAAAGATACCAGTGTTGGTAATGGTTTTGGCCTTCCAGTGGAATTAATGAAGGTGAAGAGCCTTGTATGAAAGAAACTTGCAATAAGACAGTTGTTTTACGTATGCATGAACAATGCATAGTTCATGTCTACATCCTGATCAAGGTTTATGGATGAAAGCGGTGTAAGAGACTTATGTCTTAGTGTTAAGATAGTAGATGGGATTCAAGTATAAGATATGTTAAACATGTTTAAATCAACGTGCATGGATGAAAGCGGCTTATGAGTGACTACTTTATAATTAAGGTTGAGATAGTAGTTGGAATTCAAATATTAGATATGTTGAACATGTTTAGATCATGGTGCATGGACGAAAGCGGTTTATGTGCTGTATGTGAGTGTTAGTTTGCAGGTTTATTATTATTTAAGTAGTTTTAAATCAATGTTGAGATAAAAATGGAATGGAAGTAATAAATATATTTTAAACATAACATTTAAAATTAGAAAATTATATCATATTATATTTTAAAATTTTTTATTAGAAATTTATTTACTTTAAGGGTTTAATATTTTGTTGTGTTATAGTTTAGTATCCATGAGATGTTAACTGTAAATGTAAATGTAATATTTACAGTTAATAAATTTAATGTAATGTCAGTTTGGGTTTAATTAGAAATCTATATACTTATATATGTATAAAATAAAGTATATATTCAACATTAATTTTATGGATTCAAGATTTTTGAATACAATATTCTAAAATATGATATTTTATTTTAAAATGTAATATAATATTTTTTTAATAAAATTATTCATTTTTTATTTGGTTAAGAGGTGCTCTCGAGAGTAGGATGCTAGAGATGTGTAACTTATGTAAACATTTTGACTCGGTAAAAATAAAGATAATGTAATATAAGGTAAACATTTTAAGTTGGTGCAAATTAATAATAAAAAAAATAAAAATGGGCTATGGTATTGATCCATGGTATGCATGTGCAATATAACTTATTTAATATTAGATTCTTCATTTTCCCTCTGTCTATTTGCCCAACCACTTGCTTGCAGAGTAGTTTCTTCATTTTTAGTCTGTCTAATTTTTGGATTCCTACCATTGAAGTGGAAGGGTTTCTTTGTTATGGGGCTTTAACCATTTTTCAATTTATAAGTTCTTTGCCCAACAGGTTGGTTGCAAAGTAGTTACTTCACTTTTACTCTATCGATTTGCCCGCTTGGTTGCAAAGTAGTTACTTCACTTTTACTCTCTCTATTTGAATAACAAGTGATTTTGGATTCCTACCACTGAAGTGGAAGAGTTTCTTTATTGTATTGCTTTAACCATTTTTCAATTTATAAGTTCTTTCTTAGTGATATTGCATGAAATTGCAAGGGTTTTAACTATTGCAATACATAACAAGGTATTTGAGATAAATATGAGTTGTTTTTAATTTGTTTTGCATTATTGATTACTAACATTTGCAACAAGTTTAAAAGGAGGGTTAATGAATCAAACTAGTACATTGTCCCTTTCCTCATAAAATAATATGATTGATTTCATATAAAATTTGAATTTATTTATCAATAAAGTGTTAATTAAATAATTTTTTTTAAATAACATAAATAAATCAAATAGACTAAATAGTAAGAAAACCTCATTATTAAGTAGAATATTTAAAAGTTGACAAAGAAGAAATCTCAACTAACACAATAGGCTTCATTTATCAAGTAAATAAATTATTTTTAATTTTTGAAATTACATTAAAAAATAATAATGATTATACTTAATAATTAAACTAGCCTAGATCCATCTTAATTCTAGATCTACCAAGCTAAGAGGGATCAACTCTCTTTTTACTCTAAAAAATATTTTCTCCTCAAGAGATTTGATCCGTCTAAGCCTTTGGTAGATAGAAAGTTAAGATGGATCTTCGTAGTTTTTAATTGTCTTTTAGTACATTTATCTATTTGGAATGGATAACACAATGTAAATGTTTAATATTAAATAGCCATGTTCCTAAAAAATGCATATCTATTACCATGTAAGATGTTAAATAGAATAAGGTAAATAAGAGAAAGTGTTCAATAGAATGAGGTAAATTAACAAATGTAGTGTTTGATAGAATAAATTGAATCAACAACTAAAGCGGTAGACAATGATGATGCTTAAATTGAAGTAAATCATTAATTGTAAGTGTCGATTGGGAAACTCAATACTTTCTCAAGGAATATAGTAGAATACATGGATACATGGTTTTCCTCCAAAATAGTTGTATTTGAAAGATCTTAGCTCAAACAAATAAACAATATGAAACCAATACATTTGATTAGATAAAGAATTGGTTCCCTTTCCTAATCCCCCATGAAATTATTAAAATATATTTTAATTGAAAATTAAAAAAAAAAAAAGTTTGATATGAGTGATTCAAAATCAATTGGAAAGAGGAAAAGCGTAAAATATGTTTGTATTTTTTCTAACAAATTGGAATAAATCCTTATACTATATTTTTTCCAATAGATATAATGGAAATTAATGTAAAAGTATTTAATTCTAATCTCTATGTAGTGTCT
The DNA here is from genome assembly GCA_000404065.3 of Pinus taeda. Classification (NCBI taxonomy): domain Eukaryota; kingdom Viridiplantae; phylum Streptophyta; class Pinopsida; order Pinales; family Pinaceae; genus Pinus; species Pinus taeda. Next base: position 321,054 of record APFE030556222.1, on the reverse strand, counting down.
CATTAGATAATAAGATCTTGTAGATTAATTTGGATATAAAAATAGGATTACATTTCCTCTTAGTGTTGGAAATTATATGCACATCTAAATTAAATAAAAAAACACAGCAGATAACTCAAGCACATCAAGACACAGGAATTAACGTGGTTCACCCAACCAATCTGGGCTACGTCCACACAACATAGGCATCGACAATCTTATTAATCAAACAGGAGATTACATAATTAAATCCTCACAAAACTCTCACCCTCTCATAGCAAACAATCTGAATGGTTGTCTGTTATGTAGCAAAGAGGATCTAACTACCTCATAAATCCTCTCAACTCAAATTTAGGATGCATTAACTCCCTCCCAACAAACTGGAGCTAATCTAGGAACTAATTCCTATTGTTGTCATTCACTGAGATTTAGCCTATCTTATGCAAAACAGAAAATCTCAACAATCTCCACCTTGACAACAATTAGCCTAATGCCCTGTTATTATTATTTTATCTTTTCTGCAAGCCAAGAGAAGCCAAACACCAGCATAGCTTCTCTAACAAAACTGGTTTCGTGAACATG
>APFE030556222.1:216580-318659 GCA_000404065.3 Pinus taeda | reverse complement strand
TTAAATGCCCTGATTTGCCACAAAACCAGCACTTTAGCTTACTCTTCTTCCCTTTCGACTTTGAACGAGAGTCGCTCGGCTTCCTGGGGCGTCTTTCTTTCGAACGACCTCTAACCATCATAGCTTCTGATGTAGAGGTTTTGGAATGCGACTTCCTCCTTGTTTCTTCTGATAATAAGGATGCAACTACATCATCAAACTCAATAGTTTCTGATGAACTAAGACTTATAGAAGTAACAAAATGATCCCATGACTTGGGCAACGAGCACACTAAATTAATAGCTTTATCCTTGGAGGGAATTTTTACTTCTATACTTTGTAATTGCACAAGAAGAGTATTAAAAGCATTTAAATGATCAGCAATTGATGTACCTTCCTTCATTCACAAACTGTACAACTATCACTTCAGGAGAATCCTATTGGTTAAGGATTTCGTCATGTACAGTTTCTCCAGTTTCGTCCACAAACCAGCAGCTGTTACCTCTGACATGATATTAAACAGGACATCGTCCGCCAGGCATAATCAAATAGCACTTACTGCTCTTTCATCCATCTCGTCCCACTCATCGTCTGTGATGTTGTAAGGTTGTTTGGATTTACCCATCAATGCCTTTACCACGCCTTGTTGGACAAGCAAGTCGTGCATTTTCACCTTCCAGATATCGAAATTATTTTTGCCATTAAACTTCTCAATTTCAAACCGGGCACTCTGAGTTTTCGCCATTTTGTATCAACAAAAAAAAAAAACCCAATAATATCCAAAAAAAAAACCAACTTTTAAATATCGGGAATTTAAAAAATAAACTGCCTATGCCTTATCTAACACTGCCTTTGTATTCATGAATTCTCAACCAAAAATGCTTAGTCAAAATAAAGTAAGAGAGAAATCTACTTGAGGAAACAAGTTTCATGCAACTATATACTACCACCAAGTTGCAAAAATTGAGTATACAAATGTTGATTTTCAAAGCACAAACGTTGAGTACTTTTGACACCTCATACATAAAACAAAGTGGTGCATTATTCCGTGGGAAATGAACCTTGGAGTTACGCCAATCCTGTGCGCCCAAGAGACGTTGACAATCACACCCTCTGACTTATTAAATAAAACACATACGCACCAGGTATATATATATCACAGCACATAAATCTTCACGCACCAGATATACATACCACTGAGATATATAGTATAACAGAGGTCGGTAACATACGAACAGGTAAGTGTACGCATCAAAAGTTATGCACGCTAGGAATGCAACAAATAGACCAGCAATCTCCACGCAGCAATCAATTAACACACCACCTCAACGCAACAATCAATTAACTCGGCACCTCAACGCAGCAATCAATTAACTCAGCACCTCAATGCAGCAATCAATTAACTCAGCGCAGGTCCAATGCAGTAATACGTGTGAACGGTTTTAAAAAACAATTCCACATTAAAAAACTTCAGTTCTGAATACCTTCATGCAAAAAATTTCCACAGAAGAAAAAAAAAAAATTCAGTTCTGAATCCGGTCCATTGCCTCCACTCGATTAAGTTTCAATTGAATAAAAAATGCACTTATCACATTTTCAGTTCTGAAACCGCACTGATCAGAATCGGCCTCCAACGCAGGCTGTGGTCTCCACGCAGGAGGTCAATACTGCAAGTGCCCAGCGCATAACACATCCGGCTCCACCTCCAGCAGACGTGCCACGCTTGTTCAATACCACCTGGTCGAACGCGTAGGCAACAGTTCCAACTTCCAACAGATTTGGACCTGCCACTCCTACGTTGCACCACTCCTCCAACGTGCTCTGATACCACTTGTTGGAAATCAGATGCACAGCTAAATTAAATAAAAAAACACAACAGATAACTCAAGCACATCAAGACACAGGAATTAACGTGGTTCACCCAACCAATCTGGGCTACGTCCACACAACATAGGCATCGGCAATCTTATTAATCAAACATGAGATTACATAATTAAATCCTCACAAAACTCTCACCCTCTCATAGCAAACAATCCGAATGGTTGTCTGTTATATAGAAAAGAGGATCTAACTGCCTCATAAATCCTCTCAACTCAAATTTAGGATGCATTAACTCCCTCCCAACAAACTGGAGCTAATCTAGGAACTAATTCCTATTGTTGTCATTTACTGAGATTTAGCCTATCTTATGCAAAACAGAAAATCTCAACACTTAGGAGAATTTAAACAACTAGTGTGAAATAGTAGGATAGCCAAAATGAATTGTAAAGATATATAGAAAATCAAATATTAATTAAATGTGAGAAAAAACTACAAAGATATATTGTGAATTAGTTAAGTTGCAATCCCTTATTGAAGCACTCATATAAGAGATTCATAAATTAAAACAAGAGAATTGGAGTAAAAGATTCATAAATTAAAACAAGAGAAAGTTAATAAAAGAGAGTGAGAAAATAATGAGTCAAAAGAATAATTGAAAATCAAAGATGAAGAAATCAAAATATTATGTAAATATAACCAAGACATCCTTAAAGATAAGAATATGAATATCATTCATAAAATTTGAAATCAAGATTAAAGAAGAAGATTCAACTAGAACAATTAAAAAAAAGAGCATTATAAAAAGATTTGAGAATATATGCTTAAAAAAGTTTAAAAAACCAATATCAATGAGATATAATTAAAAATATGATTTGAAGTTAAAAAAATGTAAACTTTACAGGATGAAATTACATTACAAATTCAAAATAAAATAAGTCATACTATTGAAGAAGATCACAAATAAATAGGTGAAGAAGTTGAGCAACTTAATGAGGCAAATGCCAAATAAGAATATTTTATAACGGAAAAGACATTGTAATGAATGCCAAGGGTGAAAGATAGACTATGTCATTCTTTTAAAAACTAGATTAATAAAATGGAGGTGTAAAATGGAGTTTCATTAAATGTAGTAACTTAGTGACACCTTCATAAGAAAAAAATGTTGGAAAGAATAACAAAACATCACTATCAACATCACCCGTGAAAATGATCTAAATTGAATCATGTTGTGGGCACAGTTTATCGGTGCTTAAGATTTAGAGAAATGGAGTCTTAACCCTACGATGGGTTGGGCTTCTACTGCATCCTCGCCACCTTAAGTTGTCCTTATCACAATAAATATATATCCATTCTCACTGGATTACATCTCCAGTTTTTCGGTGACCCATTTATCAAATAGCTTTTTCTATCATCTAACATTTAATAAATCTACTCAAATCCATCTTGAAATAGTTTATTGATTAATAACAGCACCAACAATGCAATGGAATTTCCTTTGAACAAATCCAAAGAACACTGCTAGAACCTTCAGGGAATAAAACCTTCCGGCATCGTCCCGATCATCAAGCTATGTATGTTGAGTAGATAGCTTGCAACACAACGGAAAAAGTTGACCCCCAACATTTTTGTTTCAGGTAATAAAATTTCTAGAAAAGCCCATCATAAAATAATAAATTCTAGGAGTCTGACACCGGAGCCTGATCTTTATGGACACAAGAAAGATCAGAGCCTGATCTTGATGGAGCCAAGAAAGAACACGACAGAGGACCAAAAACTTGAGTGGAAACTTCAACCAACTTCGCTGCTCCAACACTGATTAGTCCCACCGTTCTCTTTCGATTAATAATTGTTGTACATCATCGTGTCATAGCGGGATCTGTTTTCAAAAGTCTTAACATCCAATGACCTCTCAAGTCTCGAAGAGGCTATCGTTATATCACGCCATTATTATGATAGAGGATTGAAAGGAATCAAATGTCAATCACGACCTTATCCTAATAACGAGATTTTGATTTTCTGTGGATTACGTTTTCACCACCTTATCTCAATTTTCTGTGGATTACATCTGTGCCACATTAGTCTGTTTTCAGCTGCCTATTTTACAAAAGGAGCCATTTAAAGAGGCCAAAGAATTGCCTAGACTGTTAAAAGTGGTCGGAATTTGGGAAAAAAAATCAAAAAATATTGTAGAGGCAGTGTTTGAATTGTGATTTTGATAGTGGAAATAGATTCAACACCATCAAAAAAGTCTAGAACACCTAAAATTTTGAAGTTTAACAACTATAATTTGTATTTACAAAAATCCTTGCTAGATTTTCTTCAAATATAACTGGAATTTCCATAACTTCGAGAACAACTCCTCAGCTTGTTAAACTAGGCACAAATGATTTCTTCGGCCTAAGTTCTAATCACCTCACTATTTCCAAACCAAATGGTTTCTTCTGCCTATGTTCTAATCACCTTACTATTTCCAAACCTTCCTATTTCCAATTTTGGTTGTATCTTGCCCCTCCATGGGAACCAAAGAAAATAGACATCGAAAACTACTTTGAATTCTTCAAGCATACCTTACGCCTGACACAAATTTTTTTGAAAGCATACCTGATGCCTTCCACACAAATTTCCTTAATTGGTACTATTTTAGAACAGTCCCATCACAAAGAAGAGGGGCTGGAACCCTAAGGGAAAATACAGTTCAGAGGAACCTAACAAAATAAAGTGAGAAAACAAGGCGATTGCATGGAGAAATGATTGACATTGTTTGCCAAGATGGGAGGGAGCTTCTTATACAAAATAGGGCAATTTTGTGAGGAGTTGAGATTTCAAGGGCCGGGCACTAGTTTTGAAACAAGCTTATCTAACTGGAAGTTCAACTGGCAAGCCCATACTAGAGGCAAGCCTCGGGATCCTATGGGTTCATTGGGATGGAAATCCTAAGATGTAATGTTTCACTCTGTTTTCTCAGTATCCAACATTAACAGAACGATATAACGGTTTATTTTGAGTAAATACTAAAAGTTAATGCCTGCCCATATACCAGGAATTTGAAAATACTAGTGAGAATTTGAACTGATTAAGCTTTGTGATAAACTCTGTCAGAACGCAAGAAAATTAGTGTACTTTAATTATGTCAGTAATGATTTACCAAATGTTTTTTTCGTTTCTTGTCCTTGCAATTGCAATTCCGTGGCTTTCCTTGGATCATGTTGTTTTGCGTGGGCATGAATAATGCCTACTTGATGGCTACATCCGTTATCAAGGGGTATAGATGAAATATGTGTAATCTTAGTGCTATTCGTTATATCTATTGTTATTTGAGTATTTTATAGTCAATGTGAGATAGAAATTCAAATTTAAGTATTAAATAGGTTAAACACGTGTAAATCAAGGTGCTGTCTTATTTCTGGGGTTACTCACTTTTATTTTTATATTTTCTAATTGAAATTGAAATAAAAAATGGAATTTAAATATTAACTTTTACAATTTTTTATGGAGAATATTATTTTAATAATTATAATCAGAATAAGGATTATGATATCTTATTCTATCTCTTAATATCTCGTTTGTATATTTTAATTATTTTGAATTTGTCTCAATGGATAAAAAATTGTAAATGTTCGATATTAAATATTTAGTGTCTTAAACAATATATTTGGATTACAATGTAACATATCTTTATCATATTATAATTTATTATAATAAATTTTTTTATATTTTATTTATTTTGAATTTGTTTGAATAGATAACAAAATGTAAATGTTTGATATTAAATATTCAATATCTTAAACAATACAATTGGATTACAATGTAACATATTTTTATCATATTTATAATGTATAAATAAGTATAGATGTTTAATAAAATGAGGTAAATTATTAAGTGAAGTGTTAGATGGAATGAGATAAATTAATTTGAAGTTTAAATTAACTATTAATGTGTTATTTAATAATTATGATTAAATTAAAGTAGTTGCTTGGGAAATCAATCTTTTTTAGAAAGATAGAATAGAAAACATGGATACTGTTAGTGTCGGTATCTTCATCCATCCATCAGTAATCAAAATTCTCTTGTTGCATTGCATTTTAAGTGTTTCATCCAATCATCTGCATTCCATTAGGATCATGGATCATCTGAAGGTAGTGGTATTCTATAAATTTTTCCCTCGGGATTTTTACCTGCTGGCCCATTTTCATGGTCATTTATAGTCATTTTTGTCTTTACATCTACAAAAGTCATTTTTAGGGTTTTAGGTCTCATTAGGTCTAGGGTTTTGTCTTTAAAGTCTTGCAAAAGCTCAATAATGGTCAACAGGCACATGAAGAAGTCAAATAAAGTCTCAGCAACAAAAATTTCAATAATCACTTACTGAGTGATTGATTTTTCCTCAAAAACCTGTTTTGAGGGAAAACAGAGTTTTATTGTTATATGTATAAAACTTCATGTAATTTCATTTTTCCTATATGTAACAAGTCCGAAATTCAACCCTAGTCACCTTGCCAATCTCCTGCACTCCAGCCTCTGCAAAGGAGTTAGAAGTTCAAAGCATTAGTCCATCGAAAGGCAAAAAAAACAAGTTAAACTGCCAAAACAAAGTTTTAAAGAACAAGTGAAAAACAAACTTTGGAAAAGTGGGTTTTTTGTAAGTGAAAAATCAAAGTCATTGGTATATAAAGTGATATTTATATGGAAGACTTCATTTATGCCGAAAAGAAAGAGTGAACAAAGCAAAAATCGCGTTTGGAGGTGAATAAAGGAAAATCATAGCAAAATTTGCAAAGCTTGCTGGTCGCAGTGCACCTAGGTTGAGGCACGGTTCACCTGGGTTGAGGCACGACACACCAGGTCGACGCGGCACATAGAGCGCATATTTTACATTGGAAGCCAAATGGGCATGATGCACTAGTGAGGCGTGGTGCACCTGTCAGTGGGCACGACACACCTGCCTTTCAAGCGCAAATTTTGTCCAATCGACCACATCTAGCCTCCAAAACCTTGCAAACTTCATTCAACAAGTAAGTGAATCATCCTAAAGTGCCTTTTCAAGAGATTTTCTCCTCTTTCATATTGTGTAAATTGGTGAAAGATAAAATCCTAACTGTTGCACAGTCCATTGAAAAAACTACCTAGGGTTTTGCAAAATTGTCACTATTTTATCCCTTACATCATTTTCATTTCCCCTACCCTTTCTCATTCACACTCATTCATTCCCTTGTCCCCAAAACTAAAACCCCCAATATCTAATCCCACTAGTCCCAAACCCTAATTAGTATCTCTAAACCCTATTACCTCCCAAAAAACCATTATATCTAGCATCAAAAATCCCTCATTCATTGTCCCCCTCATCAATTCCATTTTTCAAATAGCAAACACCTATTGTTGAAATAACATCTCTTCATACTTATCATTCTACACTCCACATTTGCAAGCATGGAAATAGATTCAACATATGAGAGGGATGATGAAACTGTAAGTGATTCTTCCCAAGAGGTTCATGTCACCATTTAGCTTAGTGTACCATCATTCAAAGGGTTGTTATCATTACGTCAGGTTCCAATGGGTCATTTTATACCTTGTTCATGCTTGAGTTGTACGTAGGTGAGGTTCATTTCCATCTCCTAGGGTTTTGAAGGTAATTTCTCTTGGATGGTCAAATCATCAACAAAACTTGTGTCATGTTGTTCATATACCTTCCCCTATCTCTAATGTACCTTATTAAACACTTCCCATCATTGATATCCCTTAAATTCCTCATTTTCCCACAAACCCTATTTTCTTGCTACAATTTGGCAATTTTCTAGGCTAGGCCTATGTTTTTCCCTTTTGGACCACTTCCGCTCACTCAATCTTTGAAATTCCACTTTCCCCTGTTTCTTAACATCCCTCCCTACTTCCCAAATCATTTTCAAGAATTTAGAAGCCTCGTATCCCCTTCATTTCCCTTCATTTCGACAAATCCCTTGTTCCACACATCGAGGAAGGTTTTACTCAAATGATGTTTCTGAGCAAAGAAATATAAATTTCGAAAAACTGAGAGAATTTTTTGTCCATAGTAGGCCAAGGAAGAAAAACCTCCTTTACATTTTACACAAGTGTCATGGTTTAAGAGGAATGTCAAAAATACAGTTGCCTTAGGAGAATTGATGCACCTCTGAAGTGACCTTGGAAAAATCAAGATTTTTCCTAGCCTGGTTGGCCAAATGACTTGCTTGACTAGTCAAATGATAACTAGACACAAAGATCTTTCCAATGGGCTATCATGAGCTCAATTGGGAGTTGAGGAAGACCTTCAAAAGTTTATTGTAACAACAATCTGTCTTTAGGAAACTTCATTTTTCACATTTCAACCAGTCTTGGGAGATTTGACTTTTGACAAGGCAAATGAACTCTAAAGTGAAAAATTCAAGTTCGGTTGGAAAGTGTACTCAATATGCTTTCCAACAAGCTATCGTGCACCCAATTGGGACACCCCAATAATGCCATCAAAACTGGTCTGCAAAAAGGCGCTACGCATAGAAAGTTTTAACACATGTTTTCCTGCTTGATGCGTCGTGCCACCTGGCGCGCGCTTTTCCTAGGGACCTCCTATGGAGGAAAACTCAGCATTTTTGGATTCCTCAGGAAAAAATATTAATTCCCACAAATGCCCAAGAAATTGTGTTAATTTTAGAACTTCGAAAAGGGTAAAAAACACCTCACAAATGCCCTTTCTGCCCCCTTTCGGCCACACAGGAAGTAGTGCTGGGAGAACTCACTTTTGGAGAAATGGACTCCAAATTTAGAGATTCCACCTATTTTGGAAAGTAGATAGATAGAACTTTCCAGCAATCCTACATGGAGTAAATTTGGTTGACGGGAAGGCCTCCAAAAGTAGTTGACAAAAGGCGTTATGCACAGGGATAGAGGCGTGGCGCAGAGGATGGAAAATTGACTTTTTTGCCCAAAAACTTTGTGTTTCACCTAGTTTCTTCTCAGTTTGACTTTTCTCTCTCTCATAGTCAAACTCATGATGTAATTTAATGTAACTTTATGGACTTTAATATAAATACGCTAAAATTTCACTCATGGAGGTAGATACATCATGAAAAAGTAGTTTGAAACTGAATGAACCAGTTTCCTATGTTTTAGAAATAAGTTGTTCCACTACCTACTTTTCAGTTCTTAGTTTAGATTTTGTTGGAACAACTTATAAACTCATGAATTCGACCCCTAAAGCCTAGCGTGAGTTGTTTTTTGTCTATATCTAGTATTTTTTCAGTCATTTGTTAAGGTTGGACTTTTGTGAAAGCTTTAAACAACATTATACATTCATTTCTGCAGTTTGGCAAAGGAATAGACCAGGGTTTGCAGCCTTTTGCAGGATTCTTATGGAAAATTGATTTGGTATAGTGCCTTCTTCTATAATTCAAGTTTTAGATGTGTTTATGTATGCCATTTTCTCTCTTTTTCAGCGGAACTAAATGAATCAAGGATAAAGGTAGAAATCATTGAAATTGTAGTGCTCTACCTAAGGTTTGTTTGGTTATTTATGTTTTCTATTGTTCGAAGAGGATCCCTGAGACTCTCATGCCCTCTCCAACTCCTCACCAGTCCTAAGACTCTCCATCTCATTCAATTTGAAGTACTAAACCATTTGCCTACCTCACCCCACAGAGACCTCTGCAAAACTGAGTCCATTCCCAGAACCTGAATTTCCCTTTCACATTTGAGCCAGCAAAACATCATCAAATTCAATCAAACTCCTCTGAGCACATACCTAGCCTCAAATTAGTCTTTACATCAATCATCTCAAGCTTTAGTGATCATATTTTACTGAGATTGACAAGGCGAGAGCCCTCTCCTGACCTGGTAGGGCTAGCTACCAAGTTAAACGTGGTTTGATGTTACCCTAGATCTAGCCTTTCTTAGCCTGAAGTAGATTTAGGCCCTAATAGATACATGGTTTACTTCCAAGCTAGTTGTACATGAAAGACCTTGGATAAAACAAATAAACTATATGAAATCAATACATTTGATTGACATAAGGAATTGATTCTCTCTATGAATCCCCATTGAGATTTTTTAAATGCACGTTAATAGAAAATTCACATAACTTTTGATTGAAACATTTGATCGAGATGATTCAAAATCCATTCAAAAGAGGAAATGGTGTAAAATATGTTTCTAAATTGTTTTAACAAACTTGGATAATATTAAAGTTTAAAATCAATATACCTTATTTTTTCCAATAAACAAAATGAAAATTGATGCAAAAATATTTAGTCCTAATCTCTATATAGCCTTCAGTTTTAATAAGGTAAATAAATGAGATCTATTAAATTAGTTTGGAGATAAACTTATGAATACATTTTCTTTGGAAATAATTTAAAAAATTAGTTTGAAATAATAGGATAAAGAAAATGAATTCTAAGGATGTATAGAAAATAAAATATGAATTGAAGTCATCTAAAGAAGAACTTGCAAAAATATATTTCCAATTAACTAAATTGAAATCTCTTATTGAATCACAGATAAAGGAGGTTCATAAATTAAATCAAGATATAATGGGAAAATGGTGTGTTAACGGAAAAAATGAAAATCGAAGTTCAAGGAATAGAAAAGTTAAGTAAGTAAAACCAATGCTTTTAACGATGTGAAGAATAAGGAAATCATCTATAAGATTCTCAAGTAAGAATAAGGATGGAGATACAACTAAAATAACAAAAGTGAATACTACAGAAATAATTGTGGAGGAAATATCTGAAAAAGGTTCTAAAACTCTGAAATATCAATGAGGTATAATTCAAAGCGCAGTTTAGAGTTGAGTATGGATTTAGAGTGGAATAGATGCATTAATTTATAAATTCAAAATGAGAAGGAAGATAATACTAAAGAAGTTCACAATTAAATGCTTGAAAAAGTTGAGCTCCAACTTCACAATGCACATGTCAAATATGAAGGTATTAAATCATAGCACATTGTAATGAAATGACAAGCATAGATGATAGATAATGTATGCATAGAGAATGTTGGAAATAAATACAAGAAGATTGATATCAACATTACGAGTGAACATGATCCAAATTTGATCATTATATTATTTTTCATCCACCTCGATGATTTTAGAGTGGAAAACTAAAGGAATCATCTAACAGTTTAATTAGTGGATCCCTGTTTGGAGAATTGGCGTTTCAAACCTTTTGAGGTTTGTTTGAGGCATTACATGATGTTTTTGGGTTTCAAATCTCTTCTAATTAAGTTCCATATCTTGTGACATTATTCTACACTTAGATACCTTGTCAATAGTGCAAGAATAATGTCAATTACAATTCATATGCAAAAATTATGCTTCGTACAACTTGGCTTATGATGATTGACCACCATGCTCTGACGGGCTCTGAGAGGATGCCATATTAACCACCTTGTTCATGAAAGAGGGTCTATCCATGTGTTGAATGCAAAGAAGACTCTAGAAGAGTATAATTTGCAACTATAATTAAGAGTTGAAGGAGTCAAATGTGACCCTTAATTGGCTATTGGGCTATGCTAAAACGAGGCCACTAGGAGGAGAAGGGGATCCATTCTGATCAATTGTATCTTGTTCCAAAATAGAGCATAGCGATTGTGAGATGTAGTTAACAAGCATAACAAAGTGGGTTAGCATTTTTTAGTAGCCTAAAAGGACACATATATCAAGTAAATTCATTGAGAGTGTCTTCTTCTTTATACTTGCATTATTTCCATTCCAAAGAAAAAGAGAACATAGTAGCATGAAATTCCCATTAGGTTTTCTCCCATAAGAATTTCCTAGAGAAAACATTATATATATTATTGGTATTGGATTACATTTTCTATTTTCTATTTTTTCATATTATATTTATTACATGCATAAGTTGAAAATCGACAATTACAAATTTGGAATCTAAAGTAATTTAACCTTCATAGCATAGCTTTAAGTTTATTTTATCAAATTTGTAGCGATAAAGTATCCAACATTATATCCATTGTAGGATCAAAAAGATATTGATTAATCCACAATATTCACATAATAGCAATTGTGGAAGAATTATACAATGACATATTATGAAAGACCAACAAGTACAACAAATTGAAGAGGATACAACAATTGAAGGAACCAAATAATTAGAGGAAGTTATCAATTTATGGCACTAAAAAGATTTTCCTATATGGATGAATAGACAATCATCAATTGTAACAAGTGATTAAGAATGTAAGGAAATTATATTATTTAGCTCCATCACATGTAAAAGCCTTAACTATACAATATCTTAAGGACAAAATGTTTAATATTATATTATGACTCTAATTGTAACTTATATGGGGTTGAATGTAACTTATATGGGGTTAAATGTATATGTTATAGCATTGAACGAAAATATAATAGAAATTAAAACTAATAAGAAAACCACAAATAAAATGATCTCACACACACAACATAAAAACACAATAAAATTATAAAATTATGTAAATATATAGAAATAAATAATTATATTAATTATTTTGTAATTATTCTATTATTTCTTTAAAATGATTACATTGTATACATTATATTTTACTATATTATTGTAAAAGACATTTTACATAACACATGAAACAACAACTATAAATCATACAAAACAAATTGAATTTTCATAAAATATATTTATCAAATAATTTTTTTCATTTTTATAAAATATATACGTTTTTATCAAATATGTTTTCATCCCCGTATCAAATTTAACTAAAAAATCATTTATAAATATGTTTTCATCCCTGTATCAAATTTAACTAAAAAAATCATTTATAAAAAATTATAAATTTTATCTCATTACATAGATTTTTGAATAAGAATTACTTACAATTTAAACCATAAACATAAAATATTATTTCACATTATGTTAGGACAAAACAGAAATAATAAATTCAAATTTTAATACATGTGTGTATATACACGGAATGAAATGAGATCAATTCAAAGTTAACCAAAATTCAAAGAATATTACTTAAAAATTATAAGATTAAGAACATTACAGGTTAAATATTACAATGCAAATCTTGGATTTGAATTTCAAAGCTACGTTGAATTAAATTCTTTTTTGTTAGTTATGACCGTATCATTTGGTGACTGTAAACCAAATTTTTTGCTTCAAAATTTAAATAAATGATGGAAAATTTAAACTAGCATTTGCACCAGATATTGCAAAGGAAACGTCGTAAGGTATAAATTGAAGAACACAAATACAACAAAAGAATACTTTGATAAAGAATACAAATATATTGAACGCTCAAATCAATGCCCCATTAACTGGAACCACTTAGTAGACATATCTATCAACATTAAGATTATACACAATGATCAAGAAATTACCCATGTACAAACAACACCTTCCACAACAACCTTTTGTCACATCCACATTTTAAAAAATGCCTTGGAACGTGATTGGAATCTCCCATATTACCTTTTTCATTATGGAGATAAATCTCCCATATTGCTATTTTCATCATGAATATTGTTAGTTCATTGTTGTAAAGTGTTAGTGTGTTAAATTCAACACTCTAAGTTCGACAAGCGAAAAACATTCTTCAATCAGCATAATATGCATTTTTCTGTCACCATGTATTTTTTAGTCAAAGAGCACAAGTAACAGATTAACATGTATTTTCCCTTCATTATTTTCATAGAGCCAAGCAATCTACGCCTTATCTATAAAGTAACAAAAACATTTTGGAATAAGTTTAATATTTCATGCCACTCTCTAACCTATAAAGTAACAGAAACTTTTTGAAATAAATTTAATATTTTAAGCAATTGACTAACCTAATTTAATAATTGAAAAATTCTCAAAGATGAACTATACTCCATAATAAGAGAGCCAACATTGGAGCCCATACTTTCACTAAAACCAAAAGAAACACAACCACTTATTAAGAAGAAATTCAAGCAATATTAATAAAACAAAAATAATAAACGTTAAAGGATAAAATGGTATTTCCAACACCAGAAGCTGAAACGAGAAGCGAAGCCAAAACTATTATGGAGGATCAAATTTGCGCTGGTTAGGCGGTTAGGGAAGAAGATTTTGAATTCATTTGTGATGAGGTTAATTCCATTAAATGCCTATTGACGGATGCGACAGCCACCAGAAATTCCAATTCTAGTTCAGTGACCAATTGGCTTAACAGACTTGAGGATTTTCTCACTAATGTTGTTGACATAGTGGAGGAATGTGAGTAGGGCAAGCTTATTTTCATCAACATAATTTTCCACTATTGAATGGGTAGGAACATTAGGAAACTAAAGGAAAGAATCATAAAGATACACACAAGTGCTAAATATATCAAATATCTAACCTCCCTCAATGCTATACTGTTGGTGTTCAAGCACTCAATGCATATATTAAATCTTCAGAAGAATATATAAGAAGAAATCCTGTGCTCTTCTATCTCAATTTCAAGTGGTGGGATTAAAGGAAGATACTGAAAAGGTCAGTGGGTGGATATTGGAAAATGGATTCATAGTGATTGCTATTGTGGGTATGGGAGGACAGGGCAAAACCCTTTTGGTGCAAGAGGTATTCAACAACCAAAATGTCCGAGACGGTTTTGACCAATTTGTGTGGCTTACAGTATCACCCAAATTTAGCATAGGTTAATTGAGAAAATCATTTTTTAGTGTAATAAGTATGACTTTCTAAATTTTGATGTAATATCTAAATTTTACTTTTCTCCATTGGTAAGGTAACACTCAACGCATATATTGAATCTTCAGAAGAACATAAAAAAAGAAAACCCTGTGCTCTTCTATCTCAATTTCAAGCAGTGGGATTAAAGGAAGATACTGTAAAGGTGAGTCGATGGATATTGGAAAATGGATTCAGAGTGATTGCTATTGGGGGTATGGGAGGACAGGGCAAAACCCTTCTGGTGCAAGAGGTATTCAACAACCAAAAGGTCCAAGACAGTTTCGACCAATTTGTGTGGGTTACAGTATCACCCAAATTTGTCATTGAAGCATTGTTTATTGTTGACGTTCAGACAGATAAAAGTGTCTGAGGAAAAAGAAGGGGGTGTAAAGGGAATTCAGGACAGAATTAACAAATATTTTGAAGGAATGAATAAAAATCTAGAACGAAGACGTTGTTTATTTGTTTTAGATGACTATGTTAGATCTAAGTCATACTTCCATCTAGTCATTGCCCGTGTCTATTGGGAACTTAAAACATTTGAAGTTCCTAAATTTATCCAAAACAAACATCAAAAAGCTGCCCAACCGCTTGAGTGGTCTAAAGTGTCTCCAATTTCTTGATTTTAGCTGGTGTCAACAGTTGTCTAGCATGGATTTGGGGGTTGAAGCCCATAGATATATAGTGTATGTCAATGTGAAGGGCTGCAAAAAGATCAGACATTTAAACACATATACAGAGACCATAAAATTGATTTGATACAAGAACGACTATGGCATGGTAAGCAACATTACATGCATACTTAATTATAAGACAGATAAACCTGAAGGCCAACACCACTACGTTACAGTTTTAACTTGATGGTGCCATAATACTTCAAGTCTACTTCTTTGCTGCATTATTCCTATTACCAAAATTAGCAGTAGCTTTGGTTGCCCTCTCAAGAACCCCAACAACCATCAGTGCTCCTGTTGCAAAATAACTGATGTTGACAAGTGTTGTTCCTGCGTTGCAAGCTTCATGCCCCGCTGTAATCAAAGTTTCTTTTGATATCTTTCCGAAGAATTTGCCAAAATCTGCCACCTTTGTTGTAGTAGTGTCCATCACTTGATACTTTTCGTCTAACTCTTTGGCTTTTCCTAAAGTATCTTTTCCTAGGGTATAACCTTTTGAAAGCATTGTTGTAACCACTTTTACTGCCTGGTTAGCAAAATGGAACAAAAAATCTCAGTTGCTTATCAAGGACTTCAAACTGTCCAATAACAACAATGTTAATATCCTTAGAATATCATAGGCTAACTGAGAAAATCATTTTTCAGTCTAATAAGTATGACTTTCTAAATTTTTATGTAATATCTAAATTTTACTTTTCTCCCTGGAGTAGTTTACTTAGGCAGAGGAATGGCCCGGTTTTCGTCACCGCCCGAAAAATAATCCGGCTCCGGCCGCCAGCAATCCCTCCGCCCTTGGCCACCCTCCCCTAGCTCTGCCACCCTCCTTCTCCGCCACCCTCACCTGGCAATCCTGATATTCCCTGACAGAAAATCTGATCGGAGCTAGAAATCCTAACATCCCCTGACAGATCGGATCCGAGCTGGAATTGCAGCTGTGGAGAGTTATTTCCGTTTCCAATTCGAAATGAGGAATTGCAATCTCGCGGGCTGCTCACTCACCTTCCTCCTCGACTCAGCACCTCCCGCTCTGCAACTCGCCACCCAGGGACAATTCGGTGACACCTCCGACTTTGTTAATGACTGATTGAGACATGCACCATTTATGTCTTGTAACTGTCACCGGCAATCGTAAATCCCTGAGTTAGCGAAGATGTCGTAGAGGCATTCAAAGAACAAAAATGACTTGGCGTTCTTTACATACGACGAGAAGAGAAAGCTTGGGTATGGTACTCAAAAGGAAAGGCTCAAGAAGGACTCCATTAAGCCCTTTGATGCCTATTGTCTATGCCTGAAGCCATTGATAGACCCCCTCTGCTGTCAGAAGGGCCACCTCTTCTGCAAAGAATGCATTCTAGAATGCCTATTAGCGCAAAAGAAAGACATCAAGAGGTAAGATTCGTTATCCTGAATAAACCCAGTTTTTAGTTTTGAATTTTTTGGAGTATTGGGTATTTTTTTCCCTTGATTTGGGAAAATAGGTTCCTACTACCAGTGTCTTATAGGATGCTATAAGGGTTTTCTCTTTGGGTGTTACTGGTCCTCTGTCGGGAATTATTCCTGTATTAGGGTTTTTCATGGAATCCTCCAATTGGGTTTGTGGGCATTTTCTGTCCCATTTTTTATGTTTTGTTTCAGGTAATGGATTCCTATTATTAGGTTTCTTGGGGAACTATGCAAGATCGAGAAATATCGGAGAGAACATATAATTTTTAGATGCGCTGCCCATAAAAACATGCATTGTAAATTAAATATAAGTAATGTCTCTTCTTTTCCACAACTACTGGCAAGTGAATATATAGGTTGGTTAGGGAAACTATAGGACACCAATACAAAACAAGTAAAAACTAAAGTCAAATGATGAGGAGCGATAAACCTTCCTTTTTGTAATTAAAGACTCTTTTGACTTGATAGGCATTAACCTCCTTACAAGATCCGCATTACAATCACGCTGTTTCATAAAGCAAATGCAACAAGAATTTAGCAACAACACAAAAATGCTTTCTTTTCTTTACATATTCAGCACATATTCATCGAGGCTCATGCAAAAGACATTGATACCCTATTTCAACATGCATAAAGAAGGATTTGAGGCACACCTCCAAAAGTATGGTAATAAACATGATTCACATTGAAAAGAATTGAGTTAAGCCTTGGATGTGGTAAGTTGTTACTCATTTTTACTAATGCAAATTAGTTTGGGTTTGCTCCATGATTTCTCTTGAGTGGACATTTGCCAAAATTTTATGGTTCCTCTTCTTCATATTTTTCACTTTCCTCTACTTTACTTACTTTGAGATGATGTCAGTTGTTATTAATCCAGGTTACCACATTCCTTCAATCATTTCATCGACCTTTTATTCCTCTTGGAATCTCTTCTATGGGTTCATTGTGTTCTTTGGTGGAAAATTCTTGTACTCCTCTTGGAATCTCTTCTATGGGTTCATTGTGTTCTTTGGTGGAAAATTCTTGTACGGTGGAAATGGTTTTATTGGTTCAACTCCATTTTTTGGACACTCTATGGTCTAATTGCAGCACAATTGGGTGATGTGGATTCTAAGATGAATAAAATAGAAGGAAAATACAAAAATACTATATATTGGGAGAAGCTACTTCTTGGGAGTTGTATTTTATTTTGATGGTGTGCATTCATATTTTATTTTCTTTGATGTTTCCTTTTCCATTGAAACATTCAAGTTTCAAATTTAAGCATCAAAGATGGGGGTGCTACTACATACGAAGTCCTGATATATAAAATTTACTCTGTTAAGAATGGATTTCATTGAACTTGAGTGCTGGAAATTAGCTTTATTCCATGGACTACTACATACAAAGTCCTGATATATAAAATTTACATTGTTAAGAATGGATTTCATTGAACTTGATAACATGTCTACAACTCCAGAAATCAGTCTTTTCAATCTGTTAAATATGTTATAAAGATTAATGTATATCACGCCAATATTACGATGGATTTTTCCATTTGTAGCCTCGAAGACTTCTAATTTTCTCTATAACGAAGATCTAGCTTAATAGAACATTTCCTTTTTCCTTCATAATGATCAGTAATGAATATACAACAAAAATCAAATCTACATAAAGTAACATAGTATCCATTGCTGGTAAGATTTTTGTTGAATTGACTTGAGCAACAGAAAATCATGCGAGAGATATGATTGAGATTGGTCCCTAGTTCAATAAGTGAGCATTACAAAATTTTGCACAGAAACTATTTTATCAAATTCATCGCTGGTCACCCATGGATATCAGTAGCCCCCAAGCGGAAAAGCTAAGATACTGAAAAAGAGCGAACTACATATTAAGCCCAATCAAAGATCAATGGCATCAGAAATCGGATATTTTGTATCGCAATTAAATTATACATATAGCACTAGGACTGATCTCTTGAAAACTGATATTTTAGCGTATTTCGTTCCCTGGTCAAGAATATCTGATTCCATGAACTGCACCGAGGGTATTATTACAGCATGCATACTATCCAACAGATTCAGACACAAAGGCAACCATATTCTCATACAAATGCCACATATATACTAATACCATGCTTATCATATTCCTAGAACCATGCTAACTTAACAAGGTTGACTAATATATATATCAAAACAAAACAGAATTAAATCCTCCAAACCCTCTTAAAGAAAGCTTAGGATGATATGGAGCAAAAAGTAAATGCCTGCATGATTTTTCGATCACATGCCTGAAAAGAGATGCACCGTCATCCTAAAACTCCAGATGCATAAGAGTCTCAAAATTAGAACACAAAAGCAAATCAAGCTTTATTTGGTCAAATTTATGAAATCCAACAAACTAAAATTCCAGGACTGCTTAATCATATTTGTACATAGTATTTCAACATGAGTTTGATGTTCATGTTTTAACTGTTGGCCTCATAAGTCCCATGCCCGAACCACTTCCAACATGTTTAAAATCGGTTGCCTCCAAGTGGTCCCCGTGACCAGAAAATCCGGTACCTCCTTTTTCTAGGGTGATCAAATGCTTTTTTTTGCAGCTGCTATTGCATACAAAACAAACCCCATCTAATTTAACAAATTTCTCTGCACACTTTTTGCAATAAATATGCCACACGTGTTGATTTCCATTAGTGTATGCATGTTAGTTAGTGTATCTTTGCAACTAGGGCAAATAAAACTGGCCCCCAGAACCTCAGATTTTTTATCATGTGGATCCTTGGTAAAAATAACTAGAAAAAGAGACGTCAATTTCAGTTTCTCTTTACCCTCTGGGCAGATTGTATCAAGTGAAGGTGCCTCAACTTTGCTTGAGCCTCGGGAGTTGCTGATGGCAGCCAAAATGCTTTCATTTTCCGAAGAGCCTCCACTTCAAATGAAGTCACTTTAACACTATTGGCCCCATGAAAACTATTTTTGTCTCAAATGTGATTTTTGTCATTATATTGAGGTACAACACCATTGTTTTGTTTATCAAATGCATCAAGTTCATGTTGCCTCTTTAACAACAGCTTCTCTTCTTCCTCCTCCTTCTCTTGTTTTTGATGTGCTTCATAGCTTGCAAGTTTCCTGGCAAATCATACATCGATAACACCAACAACTTACAATACCCACTCATAAAAAATTTAAATTAAAAACCTAAATATATCAGATATTTTGTACTCTCAACATTGAAGTTCTGGCAACCTAAACTAGTCATTCTACTGATAATGAATAGGGATACAATCCCAGCAACACTTGTTTCTACCATGTAGTATCCAAACTTCTAGCTTAAACTATATGCAACGAATAATATAACCACACAGTCAAAATATGCACAGTGGCATCCAAACCTCAAAGCAGATTAATGTCAATTGTGATCAACCTCGGTGCTATGATAACTGAGCCATACAAATGTCCAATTCCATTGAATCCAGATTAACAAGAGCCATCAAAGCAGACTAATGTCAATTGTAATCTACCTTGGTGATATGATAACTAAGCCATACAAATGTCCAATTCCATTGAATCCAGATTAAGAAGAGCCATCAAGAAATAAATGGAACAATATTATAATCCTGTTGGCCATCTGATGCAGATCTGAAATTCCCAACAAATCAAAAGGCAGTGCCATTCATACAAAATGTAACCATATGATTCCTTCAAAGAAAATAACATAGACCCTGGACAGACATAAGAGCTTTATTCTGGTAGGTGGAGGGAGATCATCTACCCAGGCAAAGAAGGTCTAGTAACCAGTCCAACAGGCTGCAGTCTGGAAGCAAGTTGAAGCACTTGCAGTGATGATGACGCGGCTAAAATCTGGTAGCCTTGACCCTCAATACAGTTGACCAAATAGTTTCAGGCTGTGGGTTGTGTTGATGTTGCAACATTGGTGGATAAATGTCAGATGGAAGTCCTAGGTGAGTCTAATAAAACAGATGCCATCAGTCACAGCTTCACAGCTTAAAAACAACCTGATTGTAATGTGGATCTTGTAAGGAGGTTAATGCCTATCAAGTCAAAAGGGTCTATAGTTAAAAAAGGAAGGTTTATCGCGCCTCATCATTTGACTTTAGTTTTACTTGTGATAAAAAAAGTGTGCATTTGCAACTCTGGCTGCTTCCTCCATTTCCACCTGGGTTGCATCCTCTATTCCCAATAGCATGTTTTCCTTAATGCTTGTTGCAAACAATGCCAATTCCTGACTCACAAGCCCTATCTACTGTCTAAGCCATTTCAACTGCAGATTTTTGATGTTAAACCCATCAAGTAGCACTTGACCTTCATTCACAGAAATTCAAAATAGTACTTTTGAGAAGCAATTCATTAAACTAAAAACCAGAGTTCAGGGTATGAAAATGCCATGTAAAATCATGTATTGGATACCTTCAATGGGGTCATAGAAGCGCTCGACGAGAGCAACTACAGTACTCTTTCCCGACCCACTTCGACCAACCATTGCTACAATTTTTCCTGCGGGAATGTTCAATGAGAAATGACTGAGAATGGGTATCTTTCGTCTAGAGGGATATGCAAAACTCACCTGTGTCACTTTAGACCTCAGGGACTCACCTGTGTCGCTTCAGACCTCAGGGCGAGTGACTCTTCACTAATCAGAACGTTCTTCACTGATGATCTAATGGCTGGAGATTATTTAATCGTCTAACAATCCATTTAACGGCCCACATCGAGACAGGGTTGCATGGAGGGGAGTTCATTTCAGAGGGAACGCCTTACGACGTAATAATTCTAAATAATAGTATTTTATTCATTTAAATACGTCTCTGATAATAAAAAATAATATTTTCAATTTTGATAATTATTTTTTTTCTTTTACAAAACAAATTATTAATTAAAACATTTAAAGAATTATAAATTTAGATTTTAGGCTTTTGTGATCCATATTTAATGAGACGAAATCTTCATAATGTGATTAATCTAAAAGGCATTCTCATCATAATTATAAAATCATGTTTTTATCTATATATATATATATATATATATATATATATATATATATATACACACACACACTTTTGAATGTTTCAAAGTTCAAAATAAACTACATAAAATTTAAGTAGAAAACATCAGTTAAAACTAAAAAGTTAAGTTGAATGATTAATTTACTGAATATGATATTGTGAGGCTGGTAGAAGGAAAATATTAGGAAATAAAATATAGTTATTTTTTCTTATTTTTTCTCAAAATAAATTATAATTTTCATTTTTCTTAAAAAGTAATTTATAAAATAAAATAATTTTATGTTTTTTTTTTCCAGAGAAAAAAAGCTAAAACTTTTTATTAAGGATATAAAAAGTTTTACATTTTACAGATAATCACCGACAATCCACCTGGAAGCAGAAAACTGCTGATAGACAAATCCCAAAAACTGGAAAGAGGAACTATGGGGAAGATCCATAGAAGACCAGACCAGAAATAAGCTTTGTGACGCGGACCATCGTCCAAAATTGTCTCAGGGAGAAAGAACATAATAACTGTTTTTTGGATCGCGAAGACCCAAACTGATAACAAAACATGTACAATATTGTGCTAGGGAGGCCTCCTCCAGGGAAGGATAAACAGCCTCATACAAAAAAAGACTATAAATACTGTCATATAAGAGACATATGAAAACATATAAATAACTTCATGAACCTGTGAGGAGGAAAAACATATATTCTGCCATCCTGAAGCTGTAGATCAAGTATGAAGAAACAGGCATATAGATGATAAGCATGCGTCCAAAACAGAGGAAAAAGCCGAGGAACATCCGCGACCCTGAAAACTGTAATACGATGTGAAAAACAAACCATGAAGAGCACCGTTTATGAAGGAGGAGCAAAAGGAGGCTGCTGCGTGGAGAATACCTGCCCCTGTCTTGATTCTTCTATGGACCAGCTGCCCAAAGCTTGTTGTAGGCCAACTTTAGAAAGCTGGTCTGCTGATGTGTTTTTATCCCTGAAAATATGGCGTATAGAGAAATTAAGAAAGCGATATTTTAATGACACAATATCTTCTAAAATAGTCTTCAGAATCTGGTTATAGCACATTGCATTTCCATTAACCCATTTGACAACATTCATGGAGTCTCCAAAAATTTGAATTGATGAAATGTTCCTTTGTAATGACCAGCACATGAGGAGACGTAATGCAGACAATTCGGCATAGTTGTTTGATCCCTGACCCAGTCCCATAGAAGCCTTTAAGGAATGTTCATGGTTTAAATGAATACATATACCAGCACCTGCCCTGTTTAGTTGAGATGTCCCATTGAAAAACGCCCAAGGAGAGCCTTCCTTAATAATTAAGGGAGAATCATGATTTTGAGCCTTTTTTGTTTCAGGAGGTGGAATGGATGAGTATATGGCCGCACAGTTTGTTGCAATTGATGTTGTAGACATAACCTGATCTTGGAATAAGCATTTATTCCTAGCAAGCCACAATCCCCAGAAAAAGATAGGGGGGAGGTTCCTAATATTTCCATCTGGGTGATTATTCCACCAGTTTCTCCACGCTTCTTCCAATGGAACAGACTCCCATTGAACTTTTAGATTTAGCAGACCTGTTAATTCCCCCCAAATCCTTGAAGAGACAGCACAGGATGTGAAGAGATGATTAATTGATTCCCCATTCGACTTACAAAGTGGACATCTCCCAGGTCCAATGAAAAATCTGGCTTGAAGAATGTCCCAGGTTGGGATTTTTCTTCTTAATATACACCATAAAAAAATCCGGGATTTCAGAGGACATTTGAGCTGCCACAAATTTTTCGACCACCACTCCGGGGTTGCCCATCCTTTCTTTTCCATGAGGTAAGAGTAACCATCTTTTGGGGTGTAAACTCCTATTTTCCCTTGCGTCCACATCAGAACATCCTGGATAAAATAATTTTATGTTGAAAATTATTAATTTTATAATAGCTATAAAAAAAAAAAATGTTTAATAGTAAAATAATATAGTTACCATTTGCAATATACAATAGTGTTTGATTTGATTTTGGGAAAAATGGAGGTCCTATGCTCTGGTAGGTTTAGGTTTCTCCACAACCCTTTATTTGGTGCCGCCAAAGGTCTCATGCCCATGAGATGTAGTGAAGATTGGCATCAAAGAGAAGATGAAGCCCTCCTCAACCTATGGTGTGATGATCAAAGGGAGATCTTGTCTGTTTATCCTGTAACATGGGCCAAATATTGTTATCTTGCAAAATCATGCCACTATGGTAAGCGTTTGTTTTGGTTTATTAAATGTTTTTTGTTAAGGATTTCTTTAAATATATAGAGTTAGAACAAAGCCTCAAATCAGCTTCCAAAGCTCAGATCTATGGTAAGACTGAGAATGATCCATGGTGGCCACATCATGCATGCCCTGCAGGATCGGTTACAAACTATGCACATTTCTATGAATTTTACTCTCACACTTATGTCCACAGATCAAGCTTAATCTCAAGTTGGAAGAGTATCAAGTACAGAGGAAGAGGAAATTCACTAATTACAACCCACGGATTGAAATAAATCCCAATTTGGGACATGATGCACTCTCCCATCTTAGAGGTAGTCTAACCCCCAACATGCACAATGAATAATGGGACCTTTTAGCTATTCATAAAAACCGTATCAGGAATGTACATATTGATCTTGGTCAAGGACAAGGAATCAATGGAAATCCTAAAAACCAAAATTGAACAATGTGTGGGGCTCCCAAAGTAGAGAAAAAACTCATCTGAAAAGGGAAACTATTACAAGATAAGAGGGATCCCAAAGACTATAACATAATCAAATGTTCCACTCTTTCATTAGCCTCGGGATTAAATGATGGAACAGGACCTAGTCCATCAGTCTCCAACAAAGAAGCCTCGAGTACAGGTGCAGGACAAGCCAACGCAACCTTATTCCTAAGACTCTACCTAGGCCTTACATAGCTGAAAATAAGGAGGAGTATCCATTAATAGAGATAGAAAGTCCAGAGTTAAACAACATGTTATCATGTTTTCATGAAGATGTTGTAATTTGTAGATTCCATAGTTTTTGGCCTAAAACTAAAGATCTTTACAAGTGGATCTACACTAATTGGGCTAACGAATGTAACATCTACCTATACTAGAAGGGTTCCTTCATAGTATACACCTTCTTAAAAGGAGATTACCATAAAATTTTGTAGGAAGGGTCATTTTTCTTGGGAAGGATTGGGTTATTTGCTACTCCTTGGTTACCATAATTTGACTCATCCACTGTGGAAGTCACAAAAATGCCGAGTGAGGTTCACTTGTCAAGCCTCCTATATAATTTCCTGCAAATTCTCTACAAATCTACCTCTGAGATCTATGTAGAAAATATGGCTGTAGATTAACTCGAAAATGCAATATACAAAAGCAAAATACTATAATCTACTTCTACTATAAACTTGTGGAACCTTAAAGATCGAGCTGAATCAGAGCTAAACACATATAACCAAAACAAGAAGAATCAATGCACATGAAACATCGAAGAGTACTCAAGGGAAAGCCTAAGCTAAAAACCCCACTATCTATATTATCATACAAGGTGGAAATATCGCAAAATTACACAAAGTTTTAGCTCTCACAGCTAGCCAGCTCTTAGTATAATCCTCCTAGATGCTCACAGGCAAACAAGGCTTCTCACAAACCTTCTCCTCTACCCTCCAAGCCTCCCACATCCTTGCACTAATTCTCCTAGGTGATCCTATTGTTACCAAGTGTAACACTAATCTCACACCCTTTAAAATTGCACAATCCTCAAGGAACCTTATTCCTTCTACATGGATGAGTTTCCTTTATAGGAAAACTCATGCAACTGACAGTAACATGTCCTTGACATTTAGCTCAGCTGGGTCTTTCTTTGAATAGACATGCATTAGTTTTTTATGAGAGAATATTTAGTTATCTGGAGTACACTAGTTGGATGCATACATGCATTAACTAACTGAACTCACAATGAGTTCCTCAAATAGTTCGGAACTAATTTAACTGGACTTAACTTAGTGAATTGAGCTAACTAATTACAACTCAAATGTAACTCAATCTTATCTCCTTAATTAAGGGATAATCTCCTTAATTTAAGGGATAACTGTTGCATGACCTCAGAAAGACTTCTAACTTGAATTTCTCCAACTAATTAATTTATAATGAGTTAAGTAATTATTTCCAAGTAGCTGGTGAGGCTAAATTCAAATTTAATTCACAATTTTAATTCAAGGACTAATTAAAATTGGAATATACTGGATTCTATTTTTATCATTTCCTATTGCTATTTTCAACACTCCCTCTCAACAAGAAAGGGATTCAACTTGATCCTGATCCTAAACCTTTGGAATGTACTGCATTCAACACTTCTCTCTAGTGTTGTTTCTCCAGCAACCCCATAAACAAAAAAAAAAAAACATCCAACCTGAATCAGAATGATGACTCTGTCATCAAAGTCTCTGACTACTATTGCCTCTGTCGACTGAAAACTCTGCGCTTCTACTGACTCAGCCTTTTTGAATTGTTGTCAATCCTTCTCTGTACTCCTCAATATCTGACTGTTCTAGCCTCTATCACTTTTATCTCTCACTGCATCAATCCCACTGACTCCTCCCGCTATTATGCACTTTGGGCTCTCATAGCAAGGTACGATCCATGAGATAAAACCTCTTAATGAACCCTACCCAATTTCAACCTTCTTCGGACTATGACTTCACATCACGCCACCTCACACCTGGAGGTATGGATGCATGTGATCTCTCTACTAACTTGGCTCAAAATTTCCCCCTACTAGAGGTCTCTTCATAAGTGGATGCCTCGACACGGTCTCCTCTCAGCATCTCCAAATGTGGCTCCTCTACAATTGTCTAAGACTTCTTCTCGGGTTGCATGTTGAGATGTAATTTACTCTCCCTCTCAACCACCAAGTCTCTAACATTTGCCTTGCTCCTCAACGCTTTGCATGCATCTTGAACCTCAAGTACATACAGGTTCTTAACTCGTGATCCAATATGTTTCACCTGTCCCATGGTGATGTGTCTAAGGAAAACCTTTCCCTTACTAAAGACAACATCGTAGCCTTTGTCCTCTAACATCGTGATCGATACCAAGTTCTTCTTCAGTCCATGCACATACTTCACATCTGTCAAGGTGATAAGAGCTCCATGCTCCCTCTGAAAAGAAACAGTGCCCACTCTTGAAGCACTATACCTTTCATAGTCACCCATCTCTATGTGCATCTTGAGGTCTTTGTCCTCCAAGGTATTGAATAAACTTTTATCATCAGTCATGTGGAATGAGGCTCCAATTTCAAGAAATCAACAACAACCCATCAACGATGACACCATGCATACGATGAGGGTGAATTCCATTTCAAACTAAGAAGTTCATGCTTCACCTTCTGATCCTTCTGAGGATCCCTTCCTGAACTTGTTTAATGGGAAATTAGTCACATAATGACCCATCTTGTGACAATTAAAGCATCTCACTTTAGACTTATCAACCTTCTTCCCTCCATGAGAAGAATTTGATTTGGAATAGGATGCATTCCCCTTCACTTTCCTTGCCTTACTTGCTAAGGCCAAATTTTCTTCATCATCCTTGGATGAAGAACCATCTCGACTACTCCTCCTGATGTCCTCCTGCATGAGATCTGACCACAGTTGTTCCCAATCTGATAGTTTCTCTCTTCCATTCATAGAATCCTAGTAGCTATTCCAGCTCTTTGGAAGGCCAAGGAGAGTGAGGCTCATCATATCATCATCACAGTAGTTATTCCCACACTGCTAAGCCTATCTCTACAAATGGTGAGCTTGTTCAGATACATGGAAATAGTATTGCAGTTCTCCATCTTGATTCTTCGAAGCTTATCCTTGAGCACTAATTTCCTCTCGTCGAGCCTACTATTCTGGTAAAGGTCCTACAATGTCTTCCGCATTTAATATGAAGTATCCTTCCCATGGAGACTTGAGACAATATGGTCTCAAACTCCCTCAAGGAAGATCTGTCTAACCCTCACCACACACTTCTTCCACTTAGCCAACTCTTGTGCGTTAGTTGAACCTGGCTTTGGGATTCCTTGATCAATGAAATCCTTCAAGCCATTATCTTCTAATACAACCTCCATGCGATCTTTCCATGTTATGTAATTCGAGTTGCCATCCAAGGCATACTCGAGTCTCAAGCCATAAAACACTATTGACCAACCTGAAGTCTAAGATGAATTCGATTTGCACCTGCAACCCTGAACTTCGAACTTCAAATTCTCTTCTTTGTATACTGTTCACTACTCCAATGAACTCAACTCTGATACCATGTAGAATTTCCTGCAAATTATCTACAAATCTCCCTCTAAGATCTATGTAGAAAATCTAACTGTAAATTAACTCGATAATGCAATATGCCAAAGAAAAATACTATAATCTACTTCTACTATCGAACTTGTGGAATCTTAAAGAGCGAGCTGAATCAGAGTTAAACACATATAACCAGAAGAAGAAGAATCAACGCACATGAAACACATAAGAATACTTAGGGGAAAGCCTTAGCTAAAAACCTCACTATTTGTATTATCATACAAGGTGGAAATATCTTAGAATTACACAAAGCTTTAGCTCTCACAACTAGCCAGCTCTCAATATAATCCTCCTGGATGCTCATAGGCAAACAAGGCTTCTCACAAGCCTTCTCCTCTACCCTCCAAGCCTCCCATTTCCCTGTGATATTTCTCCTCGGTGATCCTACTGTTACCAAGTGTAACACTGACCACTCACACTAATCTCACACCCTGTAAAATTGTGCAATCCTTAACGAACCTTATTCCTTCTGCATGGATGAGTTTCCTTTACAGGAAAACTCATGCAAGTGATAGTAACCTATCCTTGACATTTATCTCAACCGAGTCTTTCTTTGAATATACATGCATGAGTTTCTGATGAGAGAATCCTCAATTATCTAGAGTACACTAATCGGATGCAGGCATGCATTAACTGACTGAACTCACAATTAATTCCTCAAAGAATTTGGAACTAATTTAACTAGACTTAACTCAGTAAACAGAGCTAACTCATTACAACTCAAATATAACTCAATCTTATCTCCTTAATTAATGGACAATCTCCTTAATTTAAGGTATAACTATTGCATGACTTCAGAAAGACTTCTAACTTGAATTTCTCCAACTAATTAATCCATAATGAATTAATAAATTATTTCCAAGCAACTGTTGAGACTAAATTCGAATTTAATTCAAAATTTTAATTCAATGACAAATTAAAATTGGAACATACTCGATTCTATTTTTATCATTTCTTGTTGCTATTTTCAACACCTCCCTCTTCCTTGTTCGCTACACATAGTTCTTAAAGACATAGAAAATGCACGAGGAGCATTCATAAAAATAGACAATGAGATAATAACAAATGGGGTTTTCACCTACATCCACATATGTATGGAGATAAAACTTAGAAAGGGGCTACCAGATTGCATACAACTGAAAATTGCACATTTCCAATGGACATAGAGACTTGATTACAAAAATATAGCCTTTAGATGCCATATATGTAACCAAACTAGATATTTGCAAAATGCATGTTTGTAATGAACAAAGTTCATACTCACAAGTTAAATATTCTAGAATACTTGGAATATGAAGATTTCCACTGAGGTCAGATATATATATATATTATATATATATATATATATATATATATATATATTTATATAATGAATGAGAATTTGATTTGGTTACAACTGAGGGTCCCCTTTATGTACCTAGGTGGGTACCCCTTCATAAACAATTATGTCTTTTGAGATGTGCCTCCTTAGTATACTAATCATTGTTAGCTATCAATTATCTACATCAACAACGTTGCCTTTCCCTTTAGAAAATCTTTCTCCTCAAAACTCATTAATGAAAAGGATTGCTATCTTTTATGTCTTGTAATATTTGTTCATCTTCTCAACTTTTGGAGCTATCATATTCAATGATACAAGACGATATAAAGTTTTGAGTGTGGTGCAAAATTGTCACATAGTAAAATGATCTAGCCTTCCCAAATTAATCTCCCAAGGAATATTGTGGTTACAGGAAGCTTGGGATGAATTTTTATCATAAGACTAGATTATGGCGACAACGATATTCTTTAGAATATAAGTCACTTGTTTATGGTCTGAGTGATATAGATATGCAAAATGATTGAGATGTCTACTCTTATGATTTAGGTGTCAATAAAGAATTCTAGTAATCTGATTTCCCATTACCATGTTTATGGTAATTTTTTGATTTACTTGAGGTATATGATTTCCTTCATATACAAAACTTTCTTGGTTAAATGACAGATATTCACTTGAAATTTCCATCATTTGAACTACGACATCTGAATATGATTTACTTCAAATATTTTGTAATATTTTTAAGTTGTGATATTGATTAGATCAATGTTTGTTCCCTTTTCTTCAATTTGAATTTGCATATGTAAATATTTTGATGCTTCTTGTTAAATAAGTTGTTCTAACTTGTCTTCTAGTGACTTCTTATCACTCTTATGCTTTTTTATTTTTCTAAGTAGGTTTCGACTATGATTCTTTAGACATGAAAGTTCTTCTTTTTTAAATCGTTGACTTTATTCTTAGTGGTCTCCTCATCTTTTAAACTTTTGATCTTTTCTAAGAGCCTTTGATTAAATTTCTTTAAGCATAAATTTTCCTTTTCTTGTTTTGATAGGTGTTTTCTGAGTTTTTTCTTTGTAACCTTAGATGTCTTGTCTTGTTTGAGTAGTTTTCCATTCTAATCTCTAAGGCACAAAATTTCTTTGTGTTTTTCAATTAGTTCCTTATAATGAATACCCTCAAAATATTTATATTTTTGTTGTGACACTTTATTGTTTTGTTGAAGTTTGGCTATTTTGTCTTTTATGTTTTTAAAATGTGAATTATCTTGATCTTCCAATTGCAATTTCTCAATATACTAGATTATATCATCTTGTCGAAGTCATGTTGGGTATTCAAATTGCGAGTTGGATTCACTGTTCAATTCTTTGGGCACAAGTTTTTTTATTAAAATATTCATTTTATTGCTCAAGTGTCGCTATTAATTATTTTGTCCTTTTACAAACCTTCATACCTTCTAATGATTGTTTTTATGTGTCACTTTGATATTTAGCTAAAGTAAAAAATTCCTGACACTTGCATCATTTGACATATTGAGTTCCAAATTATTCATGAAAATTAGGATATCCCTCTAACCAAAAAGGACATTTTGGAAAGAAACCAAGGTTCTTTATGGAATGCATCTTCTTTTGTTTATTTGAGCTTTGAGAATATAAGAATAATATAGCCTTGAAAGTTTCTCTAGGAGCAATTTCCTCAAGTGAATATATTATATATATATATATATATAATATATATATATATGCTCTTTCTTTCTGTTTTTTTCAAATACTTTTTATTTATTTACTTATTATTAATAACATTTTATTTAAATAACCACTTGAAGCTAGTTTGGATGAGTCTTGGTCTAGACTCGAAACGTTGACCAATGTAAAGATGAACACTGTGGAAAATTCGAATTCTTCTCAGAAACCACACCATAGTAATCTACAATCCAAAATAGCTAAGTATATTCTTTAATGAGTTATTTCCTACATATAATTTTATGTAACTGCAATTTTCTTATATAATAATTTCTTTCCAAAGAAACGCTTGGTTATCTTTCACTCACATTGCTTCTTGAAATGGTTGTATTCTCTGGTAGTCAAAATTTTAATTCACTTAAAATTTTAAGTTTTAATCCACATTAACCTCTAAGAACATGTTGAGTGGTGGTGGTGTCTATGTGATGGGACCAACCCATAACTTGTGCTTTAATATTATTAATAATGATACACCAATGTGTTAATCAACAAATGTATCATTAGCAAATAATCAGGGATTAGCACATATGATTTAGGCTCTAAGAAAATGATTGTTTTGGATATTTGTTTGTTGGAATTTATGTCAGAATTTAATGGAGGTCAGTTGGTTGTACTCACCTTGGTTACTATTTTCTTGCTCGTTGATGTTACCAAAACCCTTGGTTCTTAGTCATTCAGTCATTTCTTGTTTTCACTCTACAAAAAAAGAAATACAGTGAGGGTTTGTGCCTACAATGAGGGTTTTTATGTGACTGTATTGGGCTCTATAATGGCACTTGTCTGCTCCTGGTTGCGGATTCCTTTGCCTTCTTATCACTCTTCTTCATGGACGTTTTTGTCTCTATTATTTTTAATTGTCTCTGTGTAATTTACTGTGGTTGCAGTCCTGGTTAATTTATTGTTGACTTCCCATGGTTTTCAGGTCGCATTCACAATGGACCCTTATTCTCAGCTTTGACAGACTCCAACAAGGTAAGTCTTCTCCTTCCTTGCTATAACTATCTTCTCTGTTTTACTGTATTGCTAAGGGTGGCTGCTCCTTGTGAGCAGGGCTCCCTCTTGTGTCTGCAACCCAGTTTGAGCTTGTTCTATTGGCGCTATATTTGCATTAGGTAAATGAAATCAATACTCTTTCCTCCAATGTTTGTTGTTGGTTCTCACGCTTGTTTCTAGAGCACATTCACTAACGTTTCTCTTTTTGTTTCTGCTACAGGTTTCGGTTTGGCTCTAGGTCGAGTCATGGCTCAGGTTCTGCCAATGAAACTGGTAGGGCCGTTCTCTGCTATAGATTTTCCATTTGTAATCTTTCTTCTCTGGTCATTGGTTTAGTTTTCCAGTACGTTAGAAGAATGAGAGGGTTGGCTCCTTTATCTGTTGCTTCGCATCCAATGGCCTTCGACTACAACTTGTAATTAATTTTTTTTCTTCACGGCGATACTGTAGTCATACAGGGTTTCAAACCCTTGCTTCACTATTTGTCACTGTCTGAGGAGGAGGTCATTCCAGTTTGTTGTTGTTGGTCTTACACTTTTGATAACTCTTATTTATTTCAATATTCCAGCATTAAGTTATATGTAATGGAAACAAAAGATTTGGCTACATTTGGTTACCTCTGTCGTGGAGGAATTCTATGGGGTTTGCATCATGTTTTCTCTTTTCTTTAGTGGTTACTTACGTCTTGGTTCTAGAACTTGTATTTCTTGTTGGGGTTTCACAACTTTGTTCCTTGCTAGTGATATCCTTCCTATTCTCATCACTAAAAAATTAATAACTCTGTCTGATGCAGGGCTAGCAAGCCTACAATTACCTAGGATCCTTCAATAAAACTCACAGTGATTCTACTCCGCTGTCCATGCAATAAAAACTCACAACGATTCTCCAGCTCAGTGAAATACCATAAGGCGTTTTGATCATTAAATTAGAAATACCAACAAACAGTCAAATCTCTGATTTTTGAATACCCGCTGCATATATAATTAACAACAATTACGCACTGTCCTCTCCATACACATAACACTTTCTTTTGAGCCAAATATAGAATAGTTCGCTTGGAACTCAATAACTGGAGTTTACGCACATATT
Organism: Pinus taeda; assembly: GCA_000404065.3. NCBI lineage: Eukaryota > Viridiplantae > Streptophyta > Pinopsida > Pinales > Pinaceae > Pinus > Pinus taeda. The sequence continues at coordinate 285,584 of APFE030556222.1, read as the reverse complement.
TATATAACAATTATTGTAATCTACGCACAGCCCCTTTTATGCGCATGTCACTACCTTTGATCCAAACATAGAAGAACACGCTTCCAGAAACAATTGTACAATCATATACATATATGACTCCTGTGGAAATTGCAAGATAGTGTAGAGCGATTTCACACTGTGCATATTGGCTATGGGTTAACGCCTTTCCCCTGCTCTCCTGTTAAAAATATCCAACCTTAGCTTGTCATGGCTATGAACTTCATCTATGGCCTGGCACGATAGATCGAACGGGATGCTGAGCCGCTTTCCTGGAATCGATCCTTGAGATTGCTTGGTTAACCCACGAGTTCAATTAAGGCACAGATTAAATTGAGAACTCCATGAATTCACACAATTACATATAAAACAAACAGTCGTTGCATTCAATTCGATGTATTCATAACCAATTTATATGGAACATGTATTAAATTTAAAAGCTGGTTACAAAAGTATTCCACCACTTAATGAATCGAACCCACAATTCTGAAAATACCCTCTCTTATATTAACAAATGCACATAAATACTTACAACCTTTCCTTGTGGCCAAATCCTCAGTGTTCATGGCCCTTACAATTTGCCCGAAGGCTCCCAACCAGAGAACTTCTCACACTCCCTCTCACTCTATCTCTGATCCTCAATGTCTTTGAGGATTCCTAATTTATAAAAATTAAGCATAATCTAGAATCACCCCAACAAAAATCTCTAAGAGTCTACATGCAATGCATACACAGGGTAAAAAGCATCTTGAGGCTTTTTCCCATCTTTTTCGTTGTTCTAAAATAGAAAAGCCTTCCTTATCCACATCTATTGCTTTTATGCCTAAAAACACTCCCTATTTTATTAAAAATAACAAAATATTTAAATAATCACAACCCCCTTTTTATTCCATATTTACAGATGAAGAGGGTCTTGATGCTCCTGCATCATACACCCAACCTTAAAATTAATCATGATCCCCTAATCATGTGTTCGGATCTGTGTATGCCTGGATCCCACACCTTATGCTGCAAGTCATCATTTGCCATTGCTTTTGTCTGTTTTCCTTCTCCAGGTCTCCACACCTTATGCTGCATCGCTCCACTGGCTGCACTCTTGCAATCTTCTGTTGTCTTCTTTTTGTTGCTTCTCCTCTTTTGCTTCACTGGTGTTGGTCTCTTCCAGGACTCCTTCATCATCCTCCGTATCTTCATTTTAATTTCTTTGTCTAGCAGACTTTCTCCAGCTTCTTCAGTAAGACCTGTACTCACAAAACAATTGTTAGAATAAAAATCATAAGGCTTCAGTGCCTCTTCTGCTGCTATCTCTGTTGTCTCAGCTGTCACTATGGATGTTGCTGCTGCTGTCGCCATAGATGTTGCTACCTCCCAAACTTCCTGTCCCTCTGCAACATGCTTTGGCTCATCACCTGCAATTTCATCTGCAATTTCATCTGCAACTTCAACTTCATCTGCAACTTTTTCTTCTGGTTCACTGCACTGGCCTCTTTCTTCTGCAATCTCCCTGTCATACTCTGGATTCTCCAACCAATATTCTAACAATGCAATCTCTCGGTAGCATCACTGAAGCACCTCATCATCACCTGCATTCATACATAAACTTTCAGTATCAACTGTTACTTCCTTTATTTGAGCTTCAAACTGATTCACTTCCACAAGAACTTCCTCTTGTGCTGTAACAATTTCATAAGATGGCACATCCTCCTTAACACCTGTAATCACATCACTTGCAAACATACACAACTCATCAGTTTTTAAATTGCAAGTCTTTTTAGTCCTCACTGCTTCCTTCAACAGTTTCCTTTGAACCAATCTGCATGTGGGATTTTCAAATTTCATCTATGGCACAAGAATTCTAAGTCCCTTTCTCACCAAGGCAATCAGAATTTGCCTCAACCTCCTCTGCAATTGTCGCCAAATCACTCTCTTTCCCTTCAGTGGAAAGATCCATTTTCCTTTCTGCTTTTCCTGCTCCTGCAGCCATTCTTCCAGTGCCTGTAACTGTGCCTTTATTTATGCAATCTTTCTTTCTCGAACTCCTATAGTCATCTCATCTCTGTGGCTTCTTTTTGAACCTCTGCTTTGTCCTTTATTACTTTTAGTAGTCTTATCCTTCGCCAAAAGTTCTTCAGCTATGTGTTGCATGAAGCCTCTACCACAGCAACCTCTCTTGCTGCCACTTACCTCACCAATCCTTCCCTCCGGATCTGGTCTTTTGGTAATCATTGGTCCTCTGTTGGAACCTTTTGAGCATCCTCTACTGCTCCTGTAGGCTTCTCCCATCTGCAACTTTATTCAACCTCTATTGAATCTTCAGGTTTTTCCACATTCACTTCTCCTTCTTCCCGCTGAGATTTCTTCACTATTCCTGTAGATCAATACTTATCAGTCCCAAAAATCATGCAATTAACAAAAAAAACACTTGAACCTTCAAAGGAAACTGTTCCCGCTCTGATACCACTTGATGCAGGGCTAGAAAGCCTGCATTACCCAGGATCCTTCAATAAAACTCACAGCGATTCTACTCCGCTGTCCATGCAATAAAAACTCACAACGATTCTCCAGCTCAGTGAAATACCATAAGGCGTTCTGATCATTAAATTAGAAATACCAACAAACAGTCAAATCTCTGATTTTTGAATACCCGCTGCATATATAATTAACAGCAATTACGCGTTGTCCTCTCCATACACATAACACTGTCTTTTGAGCCAAATATAGAAGAGTTCGCTCGGAACTCAATAACTAGAGTTTACGCACATATTTATATAACAATTATTGTAATCTACGCACAGCCCCTTTTATGCGCATGTCACTACCTTTGATCCAAACATAGAAGAACATGCTGCCAGAAACAATTGTACAGTCATATACATATATGACTCCTGTGGAAATTGCAAAATAGTGTAGAGCGATTTCACACTGTGCGTATTGGCTATGGGTTAACGCCTTTCCCCTGCTCTCCTGTTAAAAATATCCAACCTTAGCTTGTCACGGCTATGAACTTCATCTATGGCCTGGCACGATAGATTGAACGGGATGCTGAGCCGCTTTCCTGGAATCGATTCTTGAGATTTCTTGGTTAACCCACAAGTTCAATTAAGGCGCAGATTAAATTGAGAACTCCATGAATTCACACAATTACATATAAAACAAACAGTCATTGCATTCAATTCGATGTATTCACAACCAATTTATATGGAACATGTATTCAATTTAAAAGCTGGTTACAAAAGTATTCCACCACTTAATGAATCGAACCCACAATTCTGAAAATACCCTCTCTTATATTAACAAATGCACATAAATACTTACAACCTTTCCTTGTGGCCAAATCCTCAGTGTTCATGGCCCTTACAATTTGCCCGAAGGCTCCCAACCAGAGAACTTCTCACACTCCCTCTCACTCTATCTCTGATCCTCAATGTCTTTGAGGATTCCTAATTTATAAAAATTAAGCATAATCTAGAATCACCCCAACAAAAATCTCTAAGAGTCTACATGCAATGCATACACAGGGTAAAAAGCATCTTGAGGCTTTTTCCCATCTTTTTCGTTGTTCTAAAATAGAAAAGCCTTCCTTATCCACATCTATTGCTTTTATGCCTAAAAACACTCCCTATTTTATTAAAAATAACAAAATATTTAAATAATCACAACCCCCTTTTTATTCCATATTTACAGATGAAGAGGGTCTTGATGCTCCTGCATCACTGTCTCTGCCTTTTAAAAAAAAGATTGCAAAGAAATAAAGGAACACATCTCTTTGTTTAATTTGTCATGCATAGTAATTCATAGGAAAAGAAATTGAAATGAAGGATTGCTTGCTACAGATGGACTCAGATACCCAGGGTTTTTGATAATCATTTTCTGTTGTATTCTATTACTGTTCTCCTCAATTGAACCCCCCCAAAATGTATTACATTTGGCTTTTGCATTGTTTTCCCATAGTTACCTGAACTATTCACAGTTATTTTTCAGTTGTTTTCTTTCAGTTACATAATGGATAACTTATTTCAGGATTTCTTGTGCTGTAATATATGCAATTTTATATTTTGCTTTTGTAAATGAAGAAAACAGCTATAAGATGAATTAACAATAAAAAAGATAGATAGTGTCGGTAACGATCCTAAACTAACTGTATTGTTCCTAAGTTCCCCCTACCTAATAATGAAATTAAAAGAAAACAAATCTCTACACTGTATTTTGACCAATCAAACATAAAGAAAACCAAATAATGATAAATCTCTCCACCTTAGCTAAGACCAACACCTGGTCATGGTGCCCTTAGCTGGATGCTCCTGCAACACTATGGGTGTATGGATTGGTATGGCAAAAAATTAATCTTTTCTAAGTGCATGTGTACAAACAAAGCTATATAAGTTACCTATAAGTTTTTACAGACAATGTTATTTTAGTTGTAGGAATGTTTGTCATACGAAAATGGTTGCTTACCAAGGGTAAGATGATGACTGCTAAGTAAGGATATGATAGACGCTATGCAGATATAGTACGGAAATGACACAAATATGGATAGACAACTGAAACGTATGGAAGGAAACATATGAGCGTATGGATGGTCAATATAGTACTACTCATGACTACACAGAACCATTAGAAAAATTTATCTCTTATTTTTGTGACATAAGTACCACTAAAAATGATGTTACTAAAATGTTTTCAGTATTGCACTAAGTGTGGTAAACTAAAAACATTCATTTTTTTTGTTATATCACAAAATTTGTAAAAATGTAATCTATTACCCAATTTCTTGAAGTATTCTTTACCTAAGTAAACCTTTCCACTTTAGAACGCATCAAACTATACAAACATGAATATTCCAACTATAAATTATAGTTCTCTCAACTCCTTTATTTCATCTTAATTTAGTGTACATTTGATTATACTTTGCACTCACTAAATATGCTAAAATTATTTTTACACTTAAATTAACGACATGTATCTCAATTTGATACCAAGTACTAAAATCCAACATCCAAAACCATTTTTATAATTTACCTCTCTACCATATTTATATTTACATAGTACTCTTACCTAAAAATCTATTAGTATAAATTTTGTTTAAATAATTTTAAAAAATATATTAATCATATTTACATTTTTGGTGAGATATAAAAAGAGTTTAAACATTAAATAAAAGTAAGCTTTATTCAATTTTGTAATTCGATAAACGAAGGAATGCTATAGATTGGAAAATATTCAAAGGTAAGATCACATCATACAATATACCATGCTTTTGGAATGAACTAAAAGCCGTTTTACGAAATAAAATTTATTCTCAAAATGAACGAAGTATTTTCATGTGTTTTTAAAGTGGTATCATCTTTTTGAGTTTTCAACCCAAAATTCGTTATGATCATTGATGGCATTTCAACAATTGACATCGTTTAGGAACATTGAGGATTTCGAAAATGGTCATATTGCAGCCTTAACACAGCAAATCTGAAACCTTTTACCCATATATATATATATATATGAGGTATCTATGCATTTTTATCATTTATGGTGTATTTTGTTTCACCACTGATAAAATCTCACTCGAGTGTAGAGAGTGTTGTCTATGGAGCTTTCTTTGGTGTGGTTGCATGATATTTTTTAATATGCATTTTTTTATTTTTAATCATTATTTTTTTTCTTAACAATACAAAGAATGTTTTTGAGGTACGTGATTTCACTAAGGGAGCAATACGATACCACATGCATTTATTGGGGGAATATATATTGAAGAAAAAATGATATAATATATTGAGCATATAATAAGCGGTAAATGGTTTTTATATTGACATGTATAAAAAATAGAGCTCAAAATTAATGAATATAAATGGGTATAAAAATGTGATACCTACAATATCTAGTGAGGGTAGGGATTTTTAAATTGGGAAGGTGTATCGGGTTCATATTGGTAGGGGATTAAATATTGTGATTTTTAGAGATTTTTGACAATATCTAGTGAGATTAAAGATATTGTTTTATATGTCACTAACACACTTGATATGTAAGAAGTTCATTGAGTAAAACTCCATGCTTCAGAGATGTTCACATATAAAAACCTTGATACCTATATACAAAAATATGTCACATGGATTGAGTATGGGTTGAGTATGTTCAAAAGATTCATGCTACACATGTTCATTTTATTGATGAAAAAATGCTAATTGTTAGAGGATGATGCTTCAGTGGATGCCAACAAATACTAACTGAATATTCAAATATCATATTTATATGTACGAAAGAACTATCTTTGCTTCTTGAACAAGAATAGAAATTCATGAAATAAAATCTTTAAGGTTAACGAACAATAAAGTTTTATGAGAGTTGCTAGCAGGAAAAATAGACCAGATTCATCTATCAATACATGTTATTTCTCTTAGTGATTAATAGAAAATAAAGTTTTTCTCTTGAACAAGAATAGAAAATTCATGAAATAAAATATGTTAATTCTCTTAGTGATTAATAGACAATAAAGTTTTGCTCTTGAACAAGAATAGAAAATTCATGAAATAAAATCTTTAAGGTTAACGGACAATAAAGTTTTATTAGAGTTGCTAGCAGGAAAAATAGACTACATTCACTATCTCTACATGTCATTTGTCTGGGTGATTAATAGACAATAAAGTTTTATTAGAATTTCTAGGAGGAAAAATAGACCAGATGCATCTATCTCTACATGTTATTTCCCTTAGTGATTAGATAGCTATGAGTTTTTTAAAAAGTTAGAAATATTCCCTCTTTGTCATTACATATAGCCAATGTTGACAAGCTTCAGCTCTTACTGAAAGAAAGCTACCAAAGAATGGTTTTGAGTGTGGTAGAGAATATACCTCCAACGTTGAAAGAGCTCAATGCAAAATCTTTAATACTCGCAGGATAGGAATTTTCAAAGTTAAATATCTACAGAAATTCAAAGTTACATCTAAGTATTAATCAACTTAAGGATTAGAGATCTCTAAATGTTTTATATATGGATTTTGTTGACGTATTGAGGCTAATCACTGAGATAGTGATTTATGGGCATCATGGTCAGAATTTCAGACCTGAAGCACCCAAATGGTTTCCACGCCTGTAATGCTGGTTTCTTTCATTTTAACATAGAATGTTTATTGATGGGAAAAAAAATTGTTGTATTTGACTGGAAAACTTAGAAAATTTTATCTTGATGGGATTAATATTTTTACGTTAAATTTACTTGAAATTTGATAGAATACAATTAAGTGTAATTTATAAATTTTGTACCATCTTACGTCCCAAAAATAAATTAATTAGTTGAATCCAAAATAAATTTTAAACAACAAAAACCATTATAGGACAAAATTTGTCTAACAAAATTCCACTTCAAAACCTATAACAGTCAGACGACGCCATTTTTGCGTTGATAGCTCTAGAGAAATCACTCTGCCCACTTTTATAGTGACTCCTCGCCAGCCACACTACCCTTGATCTTGATATTTTGGTAGAGGCTCATTTTTTGTTTATCATGATTGGCGTGAAATATTCAACATTTATTCATGAATGTAAAATCTCCTCCTTGCGGATCATTCTCTTCAATAATCTAACATCAAGGTGTAATTTGGTTAGAATTTTAGAAGTGGATAGGGACTAAGAACACATAGATGTATAGGTTATTGGGGGAAAACATTTATGATAGAGGAAGACACAGATGCAGCATTGAAAGTAACTCTTTTTAAGGGTAAGTAAGGAGTACATGATTTAAGAAAAGGATGGTAGAATCACATAATAATAATAATATAAAAAAAAAAGAAATTAGTATGAATATTTTCGCTATTAATAATTTGATGGAGATGAATATTTTTGGTAAACTGTGTTGTCATTGACATGTCCAATGTTTAAGGTGAACACTTCACCCATATTTAGGGACATTAAGCTTTTCTAATGAAGTGAAGAGTGTTAGACCTAGTTAAATAGAGTTAGAATATAGTGGTTAAGGTATAGTGGCTAGGGGGCTATAAGGCTGTTGGAAATAATGACAGAAAATAATTATTAGAAATTAAATCAAGATTGAAGGAATCAAGTAATAAATAATCAAGATATAATAGCAAAAATTAATAATTAATTTAATTTTAGTTTGTTGAGAAATTATAATATTAATAATTGAAATAATTATGGTTTAGGTTAGAGATAAAATTAATAAGTTAATTAGTCGAAGTTGAAAAAGGTAAATATATTATAAATTAGATTAATTTAAGAAGTAAAAAATGGGGAAACCATTCACACAAAATTATTGTTATATAATAATATATTATTATTAAATATAATTAATATGGAATGGAATTATTATTACTATAAATAATGGGTTAAGGATAATATTATTTGTAGTAACATGATAAGATTAGAATAAAAATTAAAATTTAGAATTAACAAGAATTAATGAGAAGAGTATCATTTGAAATAAACAAGAATTATTTAGTTTAAATTAAAATTAATCAAGAGAGATGATAAAATTTGAAAGGAATTAAATAAATGATGATTAATTAAAATTAAAGGACTTGAAGAAATTTAGAAGAAAAAACAAATTGAAGAATTAAATGAGTTAGGGTAGAAAAGAAAAAGAGGAAAGAGCGAGGAGCGAGGTTTAAGAAGGATTAGATTTAATAAAAGGGAGATCATATTTACAGGGATTGGATTTAGAGGACAAGAAATGGATAATGGGTTTCCATGAATGGCTTAATTGGTACACATCTTGTTGATTTAAGTAGTTAGGATGCCTTTCAATCTCTAGGGCTTCTCTAATGATATGGTTAGAGTAGAAGGTGGCAAAGGCTAGAATTTTGGTTTTATCAAATGAAATGAGATGCTTGGTATTATCGAAGTTTTCAACAATGGATGACTTAGCAATACGATTATGGTAGGTGTGGGAGATATGTTCTTTAAGCTGAGCTTTGAAGGATATACTAGTTTTCCCTATGTAAGACTTTCCACAAGAGCAAGGGATTTCATAGATCCTGACACCTAGCATAGGGTCATTATTGTCTTTGGCTAATTTGAAGTGTTGGTTGAGGTTTTTTTAAGGCTCAAAAAAGAACTTGAGAATTTTTTTAGGTAGCATTTTGGATAAATGATCAATAAACCCTTGAATGTAGAGTAGGGTCACTTTGGCTAAGGGAGGGTTATTGGTAGGGCTTTGAGTATTTAGGTGAAGAATGGAAAGAAAGGCCTTATTAATCTGGGATGAGGAGTAACCATTGGATTTGAGGGATTCGGTGAAATAATATTTTTCAAAGGTAAAGGACTCGGAAGAATAGATCTAAATGGCTATGGCAATAATGTTTTTGAGCACAAAAAACTTTTGAGCGGGATGATGGTGGGAGTTGGCATGAAAGTATTTATTAAGGTGAGTATTTTTTCAATAGACTTGGTGTGAAAGGGATCGATCAGGGGGGAAAGAGAGAAGGACGTATAGAAAGCTTCAAAAAACCCTCAACCAACTCTTCAGATCAACCAAAGACAAGAATGACCCTATGTTAGGTCCCAGGGTGTATGAAATCCCTTACTCATGTGGTAATTCTTACATAGGGAAAACTCGAAGATCCTTGAAACTTGACTCAATGAACATATCACTAACACCTACCATAACCGTATTGATAAGTTAGCCATTGTTTAACACTCCCATAATACCAAGCATCTCATTTGTTTTGATAAAACCAAAATCTTAGCCTTCGCCCACATCCACTTTATCTGTGTCATTGGAGAGGCCCTAGAGATATAAAAGCATCCTAACACATTTAATCTGGAAGATGCGCACCAATTAAGAAATTCATAGAAACCCATTATGGATTTCTTGTCATCTAAATCCAATCCCTGTAAATTTGATCCCTCATTGATCTGAATCGAATCTTAAAGAACTCTCTAAGTTTTCATAACTCTGTAAAATTCATGCCAAAGTTTCAAAGTCTTACAAAGGTCGAGCTTATCAGAAATATCCTCGAACAATTTTAATTTATGAGCAGCGCCAAGCAAAGAGGACCCTCAATCATGCGCGTAGACCGTTGGCCCATGGTAACGCGCACTGCCACGAAACAGCAAAACAAGAAGCCTTTTTGAAAAACAGGGGAGATTTCTGATATGCAATTAGCGACAATCGCATATCGCAAGGAAAACCCCTCAGAGAAGAAAAATCCCCGAGCGACCGGACCTGGAAAGTAAAAAACCGTACAGAATTCATCGATTCCGTTAGAGGTGGGTCCCACACGAAAACTGGCAGGATATCGAAAGGGCTTCAAGTGGTAAGTGGTTTCAACAGAGTCACACCTGGTGCCACACATTGGGTGCCATGCATCTAGTGGAAGAGAGAGAAAACCGCTCACATCGGATGGATAAACGTCATGCAACATACTCGTCCAATATGGACGGAGACCATAGGATCTGGAGGCTCCAGATCAATGGCAGACATGTGATCTAACAGATGATCGAATTCAACAGGGTAAACAGGTCAAGATGTATAAAGGTTTGAAGTTTGGCATGAACGATGAGTTGGCAGAGGAATTATGTTTGTGGGCAATTTGGGAGTTAAATGGAAATAACAACCATTCAAACATTTCCAAGAGAACTAACACTCAGTTCGTTGTCAAACAGGTGGCCACCTTCCTGTAAGGCATTACAGAGTGATGATGATGTTGAACAGAGGAATTCAAATGGACAGAGGCATGAGAACCAGAGCGTTGGGAAGCGGAAATGAGATTGGCTTTAAAGCCACGAACTGACAAAAACAAAGCAAGTAGTGAGTTATTCAAGGCAGAAAGCCAAGATCAGAGAACAGAGAGAAGATGCTGAGCTGACCTGAAGGCAGCATTGATCCAGATAGAGATAGAGAGAGTCAGAGAGAGTTTGTGTACTCCAGAGAGGGCTTGAGAGGTTCAAGTGAACTCTTCTATACTTACCTGTCATGTATAAGTCTCAGATTGGGCTCATACTACTTTGACCAATAGAGGTAAAGAGTTCAGTAAGGAGAGCCTTTGTACTCCAAAGACTTGGGGGATCCAAGTCCAGTCCTACTAATTTATATCTGTTGAGTGAGACTCAAATTGAGCTCACTATTGTAAAAACTCTGCTTTGAAAACATAATAGAGAAGCCATCACTAAAGGTTGGACCAGGAGATGTAGACCAGGAGCATTAGGTGAACTCCTTATTAAACTTGTTGTATTTACATGTTTTATTGTTTTGTTTTCTCTAACTGCTTCAGTGTCTGTGTTTTTTGCAATTTTATTGATCCGTTGCATAAAGTAGCATAGGTACATCCATGCACATGAGTCTGTAATACCTTTAATTCTTTGTCCTGGATAAATTACAGATTAAGTGGTATCAGAGCTCTAGGTTACTAAAGTTAGACAAGCTTGTGCTGGATTTTATTGTTCAATACTAACTAGATCAAAGCTTAAGTTATGAGAAGGAGAGTTGATTGAAACGAACCCTGAAATTGGAAGAGTCTATCCTAAGAGGAAAATGTCAGAAGAAAGTCCTTTGGAATCAGACCCTCAGTTCATGGATAGTTTCATGACCATGAGAGCCATGGTAGAGGAAATGTATAGAGAATTTAGGAAAGGTAGAGAGGAAGATGCATCAAACTCCAAACGAGATAAAGGAGTAGAAGAATCTCTCCTCCATGACCACTCTAAACGCAAAGGGAAAGAAGAAAAACTTCCCACACCTCCTAGTAGCCTTGGAAACAAAAATAAGACATCTTTGATTAAATTAAATGTTAAATTTGATTTACCAATATATGATGGAGAGTTGAATGTAGAGAAGTTGTATAATTGGATTAGACAAATTGATGTTTATTGCAAAGTGCAGAGCATTGATTCAAATAGTATTAAGATTCAGTTGGCCAGCCTACGCCTTGGAGGCACTGCCTTGGTATGGTGGGAAGGGAGGACACAAGCTGACATGAAGAAGCATGGTAAGATTATTTCTGCCTGGAGTGAATTTTTTTCTACAATTAAAAATCAATTCTATCCACTAGCCTATATGCAGCAAGCCATGATGAGTTGGCAAACTCTTCGACAATTAAAAGGGCAAAGTGTACAAAGTTACGCTTAAGAATTTAGGAAAAGCACTTTGATTCTAGGAATTTCTTTAGACTCACCTGAAACTTTGCTGAAGTATATAGGTCATCTATATAGCTACTTAAGACACACAATTCTCATGTTTAATCCAACTAGCATAGATGAGGTATCTACTCAAGCTACACATCTAGAGGCTAGAGGTAAGAATGTGAATGCAGAGGTTGGGGGATCATCAAAACCCACTACAAGCAAGAATAAGGAGAGAAGAAAAAATAAATGGAAAGAGAGGAAGACAAATACTATACAAAAGACCAAATCTTCATGCACTCACTGTAAGAAGGATTGGAATGGTGGTGAACATTATTTGATTCTACATCCGGAGCTGAAACCCAAGAAGTACGATGGAAAGAAGAAGAATATTGCTGCAGCTATTCAAAAATATTTGGGGTTAGATTCAGGAGATGAAACAACCATTATAGCCACAGGTATAAAAGGTTGTCTGCTTTAGAGAATGTAGAAATCAAGAAGCAAGTACAGGAGCTGCTTGAGAAAGGGTTCATAAGACCTAGCACATCACCTTGTGGGTCTGCAATTATCTTGGTGAGAAAGAAAGATGGATCATGGAGAATGTGCATTCATTACCAAGCACTGAATAAGATAATGATCAAAAATCGTTATCCCCTTCCTTGCATAGATGATATATTAAATCAGTTGCAAGAAGTTGTTTATTTTTCCAAGTTGGACTTGCATAGTGGCTATCATCAGGTCAGAGTTGCAAAGCAAGATGCATGGAAGACTTCTTTCAAAACAAAGCAGGGAATGTATGAGTGTTTGGTTATGCCTTTTGGCTTAACTAATGCTCCTGATAATTTCATGAGAATAATGAATGATGTACTCAGACCTTTTATTGATGATTTTGTCGTTGTATATTTGGATGACATTCTTATATTTAGTAAAACATGGGAATAACATTTAAAGCATGTCAAGCAGACTCTAGATGTTTTGAAAAGAGAAAACCTTTATGTTAAGCTCTCAAAATGTGAATTTGGCAAAACATCTTTGAATTATTTGGGTCATATTGTAGGGGGTTGGTGAATTGAAGATAGATCCCTCTATGGTTGTAATCATTGTAAACTGGCCTAAACCCAAATCTGCTACAGAAGTTAGAAGCTTCTTAGGAGTAGCATAGTATTGGAGGAAGTTTATTTCTAACTGTTCCTTCATTGCATCTCCCTTACATGCTTTAACAAGATTAAACAAGGTGTTTCAGTGGGGAGGCAAACAACAAAAAGCCTTCAGCACCGTAAAAGAAAAGATTAATACAGCACCAGTACCAGCACTGCCCGATCTTCAAAGACAATTTGAGATTGAAAGAGATGCCAGTGACTGTGCCATGGGAGCAGTGTTGATGCAGCATGGTAAACCCATATGTTATCATTCTGAGACATTTAATTCTGTAGTAGTTAATAATCCCACATATGATAAAGAATTGTATGCATTAGTATAGAGTGTGAAAAAGTGGAAACATTATTTAATGGGCAAAGAGACAGTTATACATACTGATCATCAACCACTTCAATATTTACACTCACAAACTAAGTTGCAGCAATCAAGACACTATAGGTGGATGGGTTTTCTACAACAGTTTCATCTTGTCATCAGATATAAAAGGTGCATATACAACAAAGTTGCAGATATGTTATCCAAACCAGTTATAAATGCATCCACTATACTTAAGCATAATTAAGTATTGCATGAAAGCTACATTGAACAGTATGCTCAAGATATAGATTTTAAAGATGTATACGCAACATTAAGTCATGGAAAACAAGTAGAAGAATTGGATTATCATGTTAAGGACCAACTCTTGTATCATTTGGGAAAGTTATGCATTCCTCAAATAGAAAGAGTAAAGATAATTTGAGAAGCACACACTTCTCTAGTATCAAGTCACTTTGGTATAAGTAAAACAGTTGCACAGCTGCGAAGATTTTGTTATTGGCCAAAAAAGCATGAGACAGTTTCTAGATATGTAAGAGGGTGTACCATGTGTGCTAAAAGCAAACCCAGCAATAGAAAACTAGGCTTGTACACTCCACTACCAGTTCCTTCTCATCCTTGGGAAAGTGTTTCTATGGACTTCATTGGGGGACTGCCTAAATCTAGAAAAGGTCATGACTACTTATATGTTGTTGTGGATAGGTTCAAAAAAATGTGTATTTTAATAACTTGTAACAAACATATTATAACTAAACAAACTGCAAAGTTGTTCTTTCAGCATGTATGGGTTCATTTTGGATTACCCACTTCCATTATGTCTGATTGAGATACTCGACTTGTTGGGAAATTTTGGTTAAGTTGGTGGGAATTGATGGACACCAGACTGAAGAAGAGCACAACATTTCATCTGCAAACACATGGCCAAACAAAAGTGCTCAACATGACAGTGATCCAGTTTCTCAAAGGATATTGCAGCAAGCATCCCAAGGTTTGGGATGAACATTTATCTTATGTGCAACATGCTTACAACCGAGCTAAACATTCTTCTACACAGAGATCTCCTTTTGAGACCTGTTTCAGTTTCACACCAAGGTCTCCCTTGGATTTTGTCTTTGGTAAATACATAACAGTTGATGGACACAGTGATGTGGACAAGGCAACCAAGTTCATTGAACAAATCCAAGAGATTCACCAGGCAGTACAAGAACAACTGGAAAAGAGCCAAGCCAAGTACAAGGCAAGGCATGATAAGCATCGGACTGAGCATAGTTTCCAAGTTGGTGATCAAGGCTGATTGTATATCAGCAAAGATAGAATGCAATGTGAAGGTAAGAAGCTGAAGCTAATAAGGTATGGACCTTTCAAAATACTTGAGAAACTTGGTGAGAATGCTTTTTTCCTTGATTTAACAGCTTACATGCACATCTACTCAGTTGTTAATGCAGAAAGCTTGAGACTATTTGAACCTTCATTGATGGAAGATCCCGAAGAGCAGAGTCAATTGCCTTCTATTCATGATCTATTACCTAAATATCTCAATGAATTGTAGGAAGATATAGTTCTGGACAGGAAGGTGAGAACTACATGCAGAGGGGATGATGAGTACCTTAGAATTGGACTCAAAGGCTCAAAACCATATAGTGCGAAATGGATAGAAATTGGGCGAGTGAGGAATTTGTACCCTCACTTGATTGATTCTTAAAAACCAACTTTTGGTGGTCCAAAAGATTTTTCAGTGGGAGGGCTGTGATCCAAATCGAATCCTAAAGAAATCTCTAAGTTTTCATAACTTTATAAAATTCATGCCAAAGTTTCAAAGTCTTACAAAGGTTAATCTTATCAGAAATATCCTCGAACAGTTGTAATTTGTGAGCAGCGGCGAGTAACAAGGACCCTTGGTCAAGAACGCAGATCGTTGGCCCATGGTATTGTGCACTGCCACGAAACAACAAAAGAGGAAGCCTTTTTGAAAAATGGGGGAGATTTCATATATATGATTAGCGACAAGTGTCGCTAATCGCATATCACTGGGCAAGCCCCTTACTGAAGAAAAGGCCCTGAGCGACCGGACCCGGAAAGTCAAAAACCATACGAAATTCGTTGATTCCATTAGAGGCAGGTCATGCACAAAAACCGGCAGGATATCAGAAGGGCTTCAAGCCGTAAGCGGTTTCAACCAAGTCCCACGTAATGCCACACACTAGGTGCCATGCGTCCAGTGGAAGAGAGAGAAAACCGTTCACATCGGTCGGGTAAACGTCATGCAACTTACCCACTCGATATGGATAGAGACCGTAGGATCTGGAGGCTCCAGATCGATGGCAGACATGCAATCCGATGTATGACCGGATTCAACGGGGTAAATAGGCTGAGTTATATAAAGGTTTGAAGTCTAGCATGAACTATGAGTTGGTAGAGGAATTATGTTCACGGGCAATCTGGGAGTTAAATAGAAATAATGACCGTTCAAACATTTCCAAGAGAACTAACACTCAGTTCAATATGAAATAGGTGGCCACCTTCCTATAAGGCATTACACAGTGATGATGATGCCAAACAGAGGAATTCAAATGGATAGAGGCAGGAGAATCAGAGCACTGGGAAGTGGAAATGAACAGACAGAAAGCAGATTGGCTTTAAAGCCATGAACTGACAGAAATAAAGCAAGCAGTGAGTTAGTCAAGGTGGAAAGCCAAGAGCAGAGAACAGATAGAAGAAGCCAAGCTGACCTGAAGGCAGTATCAAGCCAGATAGAGCCAGAGAGAGTCAGAGAGAGTTTGTGTACTCCAGAGAGGGCTTGAGATGTTCAAGCGAACTCCTTTGTACTTACCTGTCATGTATGAGTCCTAGAATGGGCTCATACTACTGTGACCAATAGAGGTTGAGAGTTCAGTAAGGAGATTTTGTGTACTCCAAAGACTTGGGGGATCCAAGTCTAGTCCTACTGATTTATATCTATTGAGTGAGACTCAAATTGAGCTCACTATTGTAAACACTACTTTGAAAACATAATAGAGAGGCCACCATTGAAGGTTGGACCAGGAGACATAGGCTAGGAGCATTGGTTGAACTCCTTCTTAAACTTGTCGTATTTACATGTTTTACTGTTGTGTTTTCTCTAACTGCTTCAGTGTCTGTGTATTTCGCACTTTTATCGATCTGTTGCATAAAGGAACATAGGCACATCCATGCACATGAATCTATAATACCTTTAATTCTTTGGCCTGGGTAAATTCCAGATCACTCATTTACTAAATCTAACCCTTCTTAAACCCCGCCCTTCTCACTCTCCTCCTTTTATTTCCTACCCTAACTGATTTAATTCTTGATTTTTTTTTCTTCTAGATTTCTTAAAGTCCTCTAATTTTAAATAATCATTATTTAGTTAAGTCATTTCAAATTTGTCATCATCTTGCTTGATTAATTTTAATTTAAACTAAATAATTCTTGCTTATTTTAAGTTGCAATTGTGTTAAATTATTCCTTTACTACTTTTCTCATTAATTCTTGTTAATTCTAAATTTTATTTTTCATTCTAATGTTATCTCACTATTACAAATAATATTATCCCTAACCCATTGTTTATAATAATAATAATAATTTCATTTTATCTTAAATGTATTATTTATTATGTAGTAATCCTATTGTTTTCTCTTCTCTCTTCTTTCGTGATCTCTCTCTCCTCTCTCTCTTCTCATCTCTCTTTTATTCTCTCTCTCTATATATATATATATATCATTTGTTTCCCCCCTTTTTTACCTCCTAAATTAATCTAATTTATAATATATTAACCTTTTTTTCAAATTTGACTAATTAAATTATTAATTCTACCTTTGACCTAAACCATAATTATTTCAATCATTAATATTATAATTTCTCAAGAAACTAAAATTAAATTAATTATTAATTTTGACTTTATATCTTGAGTATTTATTACTTGATTCCTTCAATCTGAATTCAATTTCTAATAATTATTTTATTTCATTATTTACATCATTCTTATCTCCACCTAACAGTTATACCTTAATGACTATATTCTAACTTTACTTAACCAGGTCTAGCACTCTTCACTTCATCATAAAAGCTTGATGTCCCTGAAGATGTGTAAATTGTTCACCCAAAACATCGGACATGTCCATGACAACACATAGTTTAAGAGAAGTATTCATCTATAGAAATAAAGTAGTAATGGATGGCCTTTTTATAGCAGCGCTATTTTTTATATCAGTTGTCCACAAATCATTATTCAGCACCACATTAATTGACTGATTGTTGTCTCTCTTCCTCCGCGTTGTTCTTAGTCATTGATGAGAAGAAATTCAATTTCAATTGACCTATATTGCTTGTTAACTTCAAGGTATCATTGGTTTACCAAATCCTAGGGAGATGGATTACACTTTCTATAGTTGCAGTTTGGTGTAAAACAGTTTATGATAATTTCTCCACAAAGTATGGCTGGAGTTGTCCTTCCTGCACCCAAGGCCACCAATATTGTGAGTGGTGATGTGATTGCTTCGTAAAATTGTGATAGTGTTTATCTAAATTTTGTACTAGTGCATGATCCATCTTGCAAGGCATTCAAAACATGCATAAAAAAATTAGTAGGAGGATTGAGGTATATCACATTGGGAGCAAGATCCAGTAAAATTAATGCATTCGAAAATATACAAACTTGAAGAGCATGACAAAAATATTAAAGTAAATAATTTCAAAGTTAACTCTTTACAAATGTGAAAACTAGCAAAGTGATTACGAGAAGGGGAAACTAATTCAAAATATTTCATTAAATTGATTAATACCATACTCTATCTTTATAAACAAGTTACATAAAGAAGGAGGCTAAAGAATTAATTATTGGAGAAGGTTGAAAAAGTAGCTTAACGACATGGAAGGTGTTGGAGTTTTGATACTATGGAGATAAAGTGTGCAAGAAGGTTATATTTAGGTTGTCCACTCCTCTCCTCTGCAAGCTCTCCTCTACCAAATGCACAAATGACTTGGAGTTGGAGGGAAAATCCTTTTTATAGAAACATATACCATTTTTTACTTAGTTGTTAAGGACTCATCAAAGCGTAAATTGAAAAATCATGGAAAGCTCCCTTCTAGCCCTGAAATGGATCATTTTTCAATTTCCAGTGCTTTGATACTTTACTTAGAGGCCATTCGTTTCTACGAGGTGTCATATCTATTGTTTTCAAATAAAATTTCTTCATATTTTTCTATATTACTTTGAAATCACCTTGTATTTGTATTTTCCAGTCATGTATCAAATTTCGTCATGAGTAGACCACCTTTAATCATGTTACTAGTGTCTCACTTGGGCCCATTTCTTGTGGTATGTCACATATAGTAACACCTATTTTTTCATTGCATTTTATTATGATTCATTGGATGCCCACCTTAGGGAGAATCAAATTTTTAAACGCACCCCTCCTAACCCAAACCAAACTAGAGTTAGAAAGAGGTGACTACTTTATTGACCCAGCTCTAAAGTTATAATTATGGGAACGGGAGCTAAAATTTTTGAATTTTTTTCCCTCTTTTCTAAAACCTCAAATAAATAACATCATTACATTCATCTTTTATTTTTTTGCTAAAGTAAGAGTAGGACCTTCTATTTCATTAATGATATACATAAATTACAAAAATCCACAAGGAGTTGTGGATCAAGGGAGGGACCTGAGAACCCAACTGAAAGCGGGCTAAACACCCTACTACTAAGTTCAAAAAATGTTATACAATGCTGAATAGGAAGGAAACCAGAAGTGTAACCAAAACTAGGCACTAAATCGAAGTCAAAAGTGAGAGACCCATCCATTCACGTGAATGTTGAGCTGGCTTTGACTTAAGGACACCCACTCACTTTTACAATCTGTCAAAACTAGAGGATAAGCGCATTTCCTGCCAAACAAGCAACCTAAACCTTTGATCTCCACTGTTGATCCAGCAAACCCAATCCAACGGCAAAGGAATAATATGCAACGGCAAGAAGCGCGACCTTTACCCACCACGACCACCAACTAGGACGATCATCCCCAGCCGTCGATCCACTACAGATGATCCAAAGGTAGACGATCATATCGCTCCGACCAAAGTAACCAAAAGTTAGCGTACAATGAGGGCAGTTTTCAAACTGACCCCACCACCATGTGTCGCACTCTAAAGGTGATCTCTCCAAAATTGTAAAAACCATTTACCACCTGCGAGGCCCGCGATCGCCCGAAAGCAGTCCCCCACTCGGTTTTCCGATCCCGGATAGAAAGCATATGGTATTGCGGCTGCCGAGATAGTCTTCCTATGAGTTTTCTCATCCAGAACTGAGGGAAGAACAGACTCCTCCCAAATTGGCCAACCACTTAGAATCACTGGAAGCTCACCATTTGCTTGGTTGTCTAACCTGGAAGAGGGAAGAGGCCTTCAGCTACTGCACTCCATTCGAAGCCCAATTTGCCATCTCATACCATGAAACCTGAAGTTGATCATGAGTGTGATACAGAGAACAATCCACAAGGGGCCAACCAAAACTTGGGAAACTCGGTCGAGATGATTTAGGGGAAGAAGCACCCGAACCTGACTCTCAGCCACTCCGATTCATCCTGTTGATCTAAGATAGAACCCCTCAGCATCCTCAATACATGGAATTCCCCCTAGCTCAAAATATGAAAACTTCCCTATCCTCCGCAGCTTGATCCTTGCAGATAGCCTTTAACCTACTTGAAGGAATTTCTTGCCACCTTTTAGCCATTCCACCTTCAGTGTTGCTCACACCTTGATTGGCTAGTAGGTTAGCCATTTTATTGGCATTGTGATGAACGTGGTTGAAACTTATGGTTCGAAGGCCCTGTAGATGTATATGGATTTTTTGATACACGTGGATAAGTTTCCAATGATTTGAGACTCTTTCCGGCCTAGAACCACTGCTGAATCTTTTTACTGCATTGATGGCTATCTCAGAATCTACTTCCACAATGATATTTGAGTGATGAATCTGTGATAGAAACTCCAGACCCTACTCTAGAGCCATCACTTTCGCCATGTTGTTGGATGCTCTTCCTAAATGGTAGTGGAAGATAAATATAATATTTCCCTCGTCATCCCTTAAAGCTCCTCCAAAACCTGCAATTCCCGGATTGCCTTTAGAGGCACCATCCACGTTGAATTTCAGAAAGCCTTTCGGTGGGGGTTTCCAGTAGTCTTTCTCTGAAACCATGGTTTTGTCTTTTCTGTTTCTACCTTGGGGAGTTATCCCTTGCAATCCCAATTTCCTGAGAATTCTCTGCTCTTCTTTTGTGGGGGGATTCGAGCAAATATTATTGACACTAGATCTAATTGCCTCTCTGATTTGTTTCAAGATAAGGTTTAGTAGATGTTGTGCTGAAGACTTACCATTCTTGAATATTCTTTTGTTTCTTTCTTTCCAAACATTCCAGATGATAAAGCAGGGTGTGAAGGCCCAGGCCAAATTCAGGGCTTCGTTCTCCTTGAAGTTTTCCCTCCAGTGGTTTAGGGTATTTGTGACACTTCCTTTGTCCCTATCAGACTGCCAGAAAATAGAAGAGAATGCATCCCACAACCAGGTAGTATATGAGAAACTGTTGAGAATTTGTTCTATAGTCTCTTCTTGCTCCTCATAGAGCTGGCATCTAGAGGGCCCCATAATTCCCCTTCTCCTTATATTGTCCCAAGTCAAAATTTTCCTGTGATGTACGAGCCACATAAAAATCTTGATCTTCATCCATCCTTGTTGCCTCCAAAGATGCGTCCAGGTCTTGTCTGGAGCACTATAATTCAACCCAAGTAGATAACCCTCAGCTTCCTTGAGATTAAAGGCTCCTCGCTTGTTATTACCCCATCTCAATTGATCCTGCCCTTCTGTTTTTAAGATCATCCTTTGCTTGAGCAAGTCCCCAAGAGCCTCTACTTTGTTTTTTAGGGGGTTTTTCTCTCCACATTCAATGCTTCTCCAGCTTCTCCATTTTTTAGAGGTTTGCGAAAGATCCCAAAAATCCTTAACTCTGATTAACCCTTGGGCATCTATTTCCTTCTTGAGGCCTACAAAATTCTCTGTTAACAGTGTTGGTTCCTGCTGCCATTTGTCCTCCCAAAAAAGAGAAATATCTCCTGCTCTAATTTCCCAGAAACTATTCTTTTGAATTAGACTTTTGTTCTCCCAGGTTCTGTTCCATATGTAGGAGCCTTTTATAGTACCAGACATTCTTATGAGATCATTGTTGTGCCACAAGCTGGCATATTTCTCTTTCCATATCCTAGCCCACTATGCTTTTGGCTCCTGGACACATCTCCACCAGAGTTTGGCTCCTAGAACTTTACAAAGAATCTCTTGATCGTCCAGGCCCAGGCCCCCCTGACTTTTGGGTTTGCATATGTTTCCCAGGAAACCAAGGCTCATTTCTTTCTGTTTTCCTCCTTTCCCCACAGGAAGTCTCTTTGTAGATCCCTAATTTTCTCTAATACACCTTTTGGGGCTGGGAGAGCTGATAACATAAAAACAGGAATGGATTGAAGCACAACCTTTGTCAGAACTAACCTGCCAGCCAGGTTCAAGACGCGGATGGTCCAATTTTTCACTTTATCCTGCATCTTATTAAGGATCGATACCCAAATACTCTTATGCATGGGTCTAGTAGTGAGAGGTATTCCTAAATACTTTGAGGGGAGGGAATCTCGTTGGAATCCAAGAATTCTTGAGATATTTCTTTGGATAGCAATGTTAGTACTAAAGAAGAAGATTTTAGATTTAGAGAGGTTGACTTCCATACCTGTAGCCAGGGAAAAATCTTTAAGAATTTGTTTGTAGGCCAAAGCTTCTTTGACAGTTGGAATGCCTTGCAATAAGGTATCGTCAACGAATTGTTGATGAGTCAGCACAAAACCGTTCTTTGAAATTCAAAGACGCCTAATTTTTCCCATATCCTTAGCATGCTTAATGGATTGCCCGATCCCTTCCATCATAAGAATAAAGAGGAATGTGGAAAGAGGGTCTCCTTGCCTGAGGCCTCTAGAAGGACTGAAGATTTTTGAGGGGGCTCCATTGACCAGAATGGAAAAGCTGGAGGAGGACACCAGTGCCATAAACCATATAACCCTTGTGGTCGAACCCAAAGGCATAGAGAACCTTCTTGATGTAATTCCAATTCACCTTGTCATATGCTTTAGCAATGTCCAATTGCATGATCATCCCCACCTGTTCTTTGCTAGTAAGCGTATGCACCAACTCTTGTGCTTGAATAATGTTGTCTAGAATCTGTCTTCCCTCCACATAACCTGATTGTTCTTCAGACACTAGCGAGGGGAGGAGAGGTTTGAGTCTATTAGCCACTACTTTGGCTATTATCTTGTACACCACATTACATAAGGCAATAGGTCTGTACTTGTCTGTAGATTGAGCTGTGTCTTGTTTGGGAATAAGGGAAATTAAGGAGGTGTTGAGAGCTTTCAGGATCGTTTTGCTTCTCCTGGAATCCTCAACCACATTCACAATGTCCTCTTTGACAATATGCCAACATGCTTTAGAGAAATCCACATTGAAACCATCTGGCCCTGGTGATTTTCCATTCTGCATCTCTTTGAGAACCTCACTGACCTCCTCTTCCTCCACTGCTTTATTGAGGTTAAAATTGTCCTCTCTGGACACTAGTTTAGGGATATGCCCTATGATTCCCCTGATGAACTGATCCCTATCTAGAGAGTTTTCCTGAGTGATGTTCCGGAAATAATTTACAAGAATCATTTCAATATCTTTATTAGTGGTCTGCATTTCCCCTCCCTCATCTTTAATCATGGAGATTCTATTGTGAGCTCTGTTAGCCATAGTGGATCTGTGAAAAAATTTGGTATTCCGTTCTCCTTCCTTGAGCCATTGAATTCTAGATTTTTGTCTCCAAAATATTTCCTCTTGTTTGCATAAATTTTCCCAAACAAGATGGTATTTGTCAGCCTACTCACTTTTGTCTTTATCAAATCCGTCATTTATCAGAGCCTTGTTGATTTCTAGAATTTTAATTTCCACTGATTGTTTTTCTTCAAAAATGTTACCAAAATCTTTCCAATTCCATTCCTTTAGTCTTAATTTAATGTGTTGTAATCTTTTCTGAAGAAGGTACATCTTAGACCGTTGTATTTGTAAGTATTCAGCCCACCATTTTCCCATGTTACTAAGGAATTTTGGGTGTGAGAGACAGATGTTTTCAAATCTAAAGGGTCTGTTCTTGGGAGAATCAATACCCTTGATTTCCAACTGAACCGTCCAGTGGTCTGAACCACCAAAAGGAAGCACTTTGGCTGTGATTTCACTATTTAGAAACATCAATTCCTCCGATATCATAAACCTATCTAACTTAGATGCTAACAGTGCCTCACCTCCTCTTTTGTTGTTCGATGTAAACAGTTCATTGCTTGAATCTGACTCAACCAAATTCATATTTTCTATAAATGATTGAAATGCTAAGGAGTCTTTGTTGAGCACTCTGGTGCCTCCTTTTTTCTCTAAGAGAGATTTGATCATGTTAAAATCTCCTCCCAAGATCCAAGGCATTCCAGTTCGTCTGCTCCTGAGATCACTAAGGCATTCTAACCTTGTGAGTTTATCCTCTAATTTTCTAGGGCCATAAAAATTTGCTACCAAGAATGTTTCCAAAACCCCGACAAGTTGAATAACCATTGATAGATAATTTCTTGATGCCTCTGCATCCAAAATGTTGATCCTTTGGGGGTTCCAAAGAGTGAGAATACCCCTCGTTTTTTTCTCCGCTTTAACCTCCAGAAACTCATATTTAAAGAGCCATTTACTATTTATGAGTCTTATTTTCTTAATGGAGCATTTCGTTTCCTGGATAAAAATGATATCCGGCATATCTTGTTTGATTCTATAACTAAGCAATCTTTATTTTCTTTTACTTCCTAGACCTCTAATATTCCAAGATGTAAATTTCATTTTTAAAGACTTGTAAAGGAGTAACTGGTTAGATCTTTCATCTTACCCGAATCTATCATTAGCTTTCCACACTCCATCAGAAGTTCCTTCTGCTTTTTCCATCCTCTCTTTTTACCAACATTTCTAGGAGCTAGTCCCGGGGTTGGTTTCATTGTTTTCACTCCTTTGTTTTCCTGCTTGTCAGTGGTTATTCTTGTTTCTAACCCTCTTTCTTGAGTCTTCCATAAAAATAACTAATGTATTTTTTTTTTGTCCTCTTTGGGTAGTGAATCTATCCCTCCCGCGGTACCCTACAACAAGAACCCTTCTAGATCTAAGTGTTCCTTTTCTAGGATTTCTTGTAATTCATGATCTTCCAGATCTATTTCACTTTGGGTCATTTCCATATCCATTTCTGCTTCAGTCTCACTGTTCATAGTTCCTTTCCTTTTACAAGTCTTTTGTGTTATGATGTAGTTCTCCTCCTTCTCTTTTTCCTTAGGTCCTTCCTCCATTGCTTGGTCTTCACTTGACATTTATTCCTTTTCTTCCAGTACTTGAAACCTGTTTGTGTTAATCTTTTGCCCCTCACTTCATTGTTGCCTTGATCCCTTTCTACCTCCTTTTCCTTTGCTTATCACTTGTTGAAAGCTTTCAGTATTATTCACTATATTAGGTTCTCCTTTATTGTCTCCTTTACTAAGAGGGCAGTCTCTAATCAGGTGACCATGTTCATGGCATCTACGACATCTAAACGGTATATGCTCATAATCCACCGTTTGGACCCATTCTTCATCAAAGACTTCCAGGATTAATTCCTCCAGGAGAGTGCCTGATAAATCCATATCCACACAAATCCTGGCATAGGAAGTATATTTGCCCCTTCTAGTGGCTTCAGAAGCTTTCAAAAAGTGACCTAGTTTATTGCCAATAGCCACAAGCGACCCATGTTGCCAATAATCTAGAGGGAGGGAATATAGCCTTACCCAAATAGGTACGGAGGTGAATGTCTCTCTTTTTGGAATGAATTTCATTATCCACGGCCTCATATAGAGGCTTGCTACCGCAAAAAAGTAGGATCCTCCTTCGAATATTCTGTCTTTATCCTCAAGGTTAGTAAATACCACGGTGAAAAAACCTTTTGACCCTCAATGGAGATCAATACTACCTTTGGGTTTCCAGTGGTATTTGATCCATGTCTGTAAAGCCTTTTCAGAGGGCCAAATTCCCATAAATTTGCAGATAATGGCGTACGTCCCCATATAGTCCCTGTGCTCTTGCAAAGCAGTATCATTCAACACAACTCTCGGAGTGATCACCGTTTTGGGTCTACACTATCCCTTTTGATTTTTGTCCCTTGTTTCCTAGATATTGTCTTCTTCCTCTTTGTCCGTAGTGTTATTGTTTGCCTTGGTCCCATCTGACTCCTTTTCATTATTTTTCTCCCCTTCTTCACCAAACCCTCTGACTTTACTCAGTGATGCCTTTCCTTTACCGACAGTAGCTTCCTTGTAGGAGGGAGTGAAGCTCCCTCCTCTGCTGCGCTCCATAGGGAGCAACCTTCGAGCTTCTCTAAAACCTGAACTTTGTGCCCTCAAGTTTGCTCCTTCCCTCATTATTACATTCATCTAATCAAGATGAATCCAATGATATAAATTTCACCTCAATCTAGCATATATAACAAGTTATGTCCCTTTAAAGATAGGGAAATCATACCCCACCATGCCAACCTCAACTCCACATGGAAAAAGCACAGAGGACGATGTGGAAGGTGATGTTGCACACAAACCCACCAAAATCCACATTGCATTTGACACATGACCACCATGGATAGGACCACATGGTGGACACAAGTCCTGAGGAGGGTTGGGGTTGGCCCTCTCTCTATGGTGCTTTTAAAAAAATAATAACAGGCCCAACCCCTAACCTCTGACCTTGGTTATAGTTATATTGAATTTGTTCGGCATAAAAATTCAAAGGATTGGGTTTAGCTTGACCACTGACCCTCCTGAGACCTTGACTTGCTTGACCTTTGACCCATGGGTTGTGGAGGACCAAGTTGGCCCATTGAAGGTCGGGGCAATCATGCTAGAGGCCAAGCCTTTATAGATGACCTCTAAGCCTCACTTTGTTGACTTGCAATCCAGAATTGCAATTTCTAACACTTTAATAGTGTTAAAAACTTTCAAACTTTTTCAACTTTTCAAGCACTATTTCTAGCACATAATGGTTAACAAATTCATAAGGAATTTAATTTGGCTAAAATTAAGAAACCATCAATCATATGCATGATATCAATTTACCGAAATTTTCAAGTGCATTTTCACCCAAAATACAAAGCACTATAACAATTCATTAACGGGGTAGAAAACCCATTTTCTTGGATCAACATCCATATCAATAGATCAAATAGGTGACTAAGTCTTAGAAACTAAAAGGGGTGGAAATAAAGCCTCCTTCCTTTCAATAAAAAATGTATCCATTAACATGCAACCAATCTACCATTACATATACAACAATTTAGACACACAACCAAATTCCATATTACAATTCATTTTACACTATCTTTTCACACAGTTGAGCACTCATTTCTACCAATGTAACCCAACACCATCATAGTTAAGTAACCCTTGCATCCATGATGTTAGTACAATACCATGCATCTCATGCATTTATGCTTTCACACCATCATATAGATTTAAAATTTACACGAAAAACATGCACGGTTCTATAATTTAAACAAAAACATATTAGTGAAATAAGGACATTTGCATGCCAAATCACTACAAGAACTAAATAAATTATACCACATGTTATTCTATCACATTTTACACAATGACAACAACACATTGGTCAATCATACATTTAAATAAATCATGAACAATGCCATCAATAAACATCATTTATAGACCAAAAATAATGAGCAATTGAGTCTAGGACTACGACTCTCCACCCAACCATAGACAACTACAACCAAGTCTCATTTATAGCTATCCCCCTAAGCTAGATTCCAGAGGTTGGGAGATCTCTTACTTCAAGGATCAAACACATTCATCAATCTGAAATAGTGACTCCAAATATTCACCCATATCCATCGACCATCTTAATTTGAAACCAATAGTCACACATGGATTCTAAAGACCAACTATCTCCACCCTCCAAAACTCAACACCATGGTTCCACTCGATGCAAGAATTTCAAAGCCCATACTAAAATCATATACAAAAGAAGCATATGAAAGTGCTCTAGGAATTTTCTAGGTTAAATTTCTCCACCTCATCCCTTATGGATTTCCTGATAAACACCATCTCCACCCTCCAGGCCAATGGGGACTCAAGAGGTAATCAATTCCCCGCCTAGTGATTTCTTCCTGCTCCTTTGTCAACTGAAATGTTCATTCCTTTCTGATGTTCAACCCATCTTAGTAATTAAATTTTTTGTTTCTCTGTTGCTTCCCCTTGTGATCTTCTTTTCCAATTCTCCTCTTTTATTTTTTCCACTACCCTCTTTTTCTTTGTTTTGTCACTCCAAATCTTTTCCAGCAATTCAATTTTCCTCTTTTTGACTATTCATATTCTGTTGACCTTTCAAACTCCCTCACTTGATTTTTTTTGTAAATTAATATTATTTTTGAACAAGTAATTACCACATCCCTATGGAATGTGTATCTAAAATTACAATTTTATTTTATAAAATTTTTACATTTCATACATAAATGTAACTAATTTTGGTTGTCACAAACCCATCCCCTTTGGGGAAACAAGCACATATTGTTTATGGATGTTTACAAACACAACTCCATACAATATTTACAATTATATACATTTACTTCAATCATCAAATAAAGAAGGATATGTTTTCCTCATTGAATTAGCCACTTCCCAAGTGGCTTCCTCAAGCCCAAAGTTCCTCCACTACACCTTAACTTGCTCTATTTCTTGATTCCAGAGCATGAGGCTCCTGCAGTGTATAATGCATAATGGTTCTAGCTAGAATTCTCCCTCTAGTTAACTTGTATAATATAACAATCAATCACATTATTAACATCCTGTATATATATTTTAAACAAATAACATGGAAAACATCATGGATTTTAATTGATGGAGATAAGGTTAGCCTATAGGCCACTAGTCCTATCCTTTCAAGTATCTCACAAGGCCCACAAAACCATGGTGCCAACTTGGCACACTACCCAATCCTAAAGGAGCTTTTCTTGGGTTTAATTCTCAAGCAAGCATGTTCCCCAACTTGAAATTCCATATGCATCCTATGCTGATATGCCTCTCTTCCTCCTGTCCTATGCCAACTTAAAATTTTGTTTAATGATCTACATTTACTGTCCTTTAGCATATCAGGCCCAATCATGACCATTTTCATGAGGTCACTCTAGCGAATTGGAGTATTACAATTCCTTCCATACAATGCCTCAAATGGGCTCATCTTTAAAGACTCTTGATACCCTTTGTTATATGAAAACTCCACAAGTGGAAGACACTCTTTCCACTTCTTTCGCTGGTGTATCACATACATCCTCAACATGTCTTCTATAATTGTATTTATCCTCTCTATTTGACCATATTTATGTGGATGATAAGTGGTCCTTATTAACACCGGAAAATCATACACCTGCTAGTACAATCCATAAGACATCAAAAGTGTCCAGAAGAATTCATAGGTGCACATTTTTCCAACTGAATACATTACAAAGATTCAAAAAATAAAAGTTTCTCCTAAGATCCAAAGCTTATAAAAGAAATCAATTAAGGCCACACATCTATTTCTTCAATAAACACACGTGTGTGACATATCATCAAAAAATTTACGCAGTTGCAGAAAAGGTGACTCAGCAATCTGGGACCACTCCACACACTTGGAGTTGATTTCTTGATACGAAGTCAGCCTAGTATAGTGGAATTTGAGTCACCTTGGATAAGTTCATCCCTCAATGGAATCCTTTTGTCTTATTCATGTGTCTTTATCATACATGTGCCAAGAGAGGGAAGAGGGATTCAAAAAACTCTATATAAATAGGCCATGAGAGAGCCAGAAGAAGAGACATTGTTATGCTAGTGAAATTTCTTATAATCAAACCACCATTTCATTGTTGAACCAAGAAAGTGAAGAGTAGTAGCATGTTGGCCAAATTGCTTTTGAGCGACCCAACATCTTAGTGAGTGAAGAGAAATCCACCCTTTGGAGATTCTTCACACTTCTTTAAGGGAGAGGAGAAACTTGCAATGCGATTGAGGAAAGGAAACATCCTTGCTAAGGATTTTTGATCTCCCTAGCTCAAGGAATTTTCTTCAAGTGTTCTAGTATTCTGATTGTATTTAACCTCTACCACTAGCAAGTTTGAGCATTGTTATGTTCATGCACCTCTTTGTTTAAGTTTATAGTTTTGTATGCATTGCATCCATTATTTACAATCCTGTGGTTATGTAAGTTTGTCCACTAACAACATAATTTTTACTGTGATCCTTTGTAGGTAACAATCCACTGCTAAGGGGGTGTTTTTCAGTAGACTTATGCTCCAAAAACACTACAACGGGAATGGAGACCATACTGATCTCTTTTAATTAATCTGGATATTGTTTGCAAGACCTCATCTTTACACAAACATCCTTCAAGGTGCTCCTCACCTCCTTGGAGTTTTTACAGTCCCTTAGACCTGTTTTGAGCTCATGGAAGTAAAGAAATTTCAAATTTTTCTCACCCGCACATTTTATTCTCTAACAGACATGAAGCATGCATTTGTATCTTCAAAAACCACAAAGCGCACATCTGTTTCTATAAAACAAGAATGACAGATAGAAAAACAACAAAAATCCTCATATTTTTTAGTTTTTTTAGGTGATTGGAAGCGTCTAGTGAATCTTCTTTCACCTTTGCATTCTGTTTTTTCTGTTCAGTACCCCTGGTTGCTTGAATGAACGCTAATTCATCAAGTAATTATATTTTTTTCTATTTTTTTTATTTTTTAATTTGAAAACAAATACCCACATAGCTTAATTAGGGAGAAAAGTAAGTGGCCATAATCCACATATGTTTTCAAACTATTTCACTTACTTTTTTGCAAATAATATGTGCTTAATTAGTAAAGCCAGTAAGTGGCTATTATCCAAGCATATTATTACTAGCTAAAGTAATTTTTTTTGGGAGTAAGACCAAATGTTAGTAAATAAAGTGAGTAATCCCTACTTCCCTTGCATCTCTTAAACAAACCTGGGATTGCATATGAAAACCTTCTTGAAAATAGTTGAATTTCCATCTCCCTCATTAAACTCCACATAGTTTAATAGGAAAAAGTAAGTGGCCCATTATCCACAAACAAATTTATTTTTCCATGCAAGGAACAACCAACACCTATTGCAATTAAAAGGATATTGAAAAGGATCATCAGATATCCAAATATTATCACACTTGTATGTTCACTTGCATCACACACTAAGCCTCCATACGCTTTGTACTCAAAGACCATCCATATTTGGATCTTTGGTTACTTAGTCTATTTTGGCTTACCAAGTCACCGCATAAGTGAAATAAGCCTCTTTAGAAAAACCATAACTTGAACAAATTAAGTTTCCCCACAATGGCCACCAAAAAATTTATAGTTTAGGTTAGGACCATTGGGCGTAGGCATCCCATAAGCCTCCATGGTCATGCTTCACCATTGAAACATAGTTGTTGACTTTCTAGGGAGCTTAAATGTCCTTCAACAATTCCACACAAAATAAAAACCAAGCATGGGAGAGACCCGATTCAGAGGGGGTTCAACATTGGCCCAATGCGTGCGGTACTCTTTGGGGCTACCTGACCCGTCTAGTGCTCGATACTGCTAACAAATTACCAAGAAGCTAAAGACTTAAATGCTCACATGGAATGAAGGTACTTAGTGACCAAACCTAGGGCATCCTTCCCTATAAGTGATGGTGGAGGAAGCACTTGACCCTCATTACCATTACCTTGGTTGATTCCTCAGTTGCTGGAAGGCATCACCGCTTCTTTCAAGACATTGACCCAGGACCCATCATAGCTTATCTTTGCAAGGCCCAATTACTTTAAGATTGGACAGGATGATTAGTTCTTCATAGGACTATTTATCGTATGCAACAAACAAAAACCATTTTTTTGTTTTCTTGGTCACATAGTTTAATTAAAGGAAAATTAACCATTGATATTTTCACGTTTCTTTATGTATGTGATCCAATTGCATTGACACACACACACACACACACACACACAGATATATATATATATCTATATATATATATATATATTATATATATATATATATATATATATTATATATATATATATATATATATATATTATATATATAGATATATATAGATATATAGAAGAGGATGGCGATTTCTAGCGATTGCAGAGAGGTGAGGGTTTACGGCCCTGCAACCTTTTGTGAATTCGGACTTCTCTGTTCAGATGAGGGAAGATCTGGGAGCGTGATGGAGGCTGGGGTTTTGCTGATATGCGGGTCCTCTTCTCCAATTGAATTTTTACAGGGTTCTGATCTATTAACAGGGCCAAGATGTGGCGAACAAGCTCTACACTCTTCTCTGCTCAAGGATCGACATCCTTTCCAAACTCTACCTACAATGGATAGAGCTATCTTTGGCTGTGATATATATATGAAGGGCGAGAGAGAAACCATGTCGGTTTCACTATCTCAGCACAACATAAGAAAGGCGTTCTTTACTACAGAATCTGTCATTGCTCTCGTGACCGACCTCTTGGGCATGACCTCGGCAACTAGCACGCCGATCATCCTGAGCAATCCATGCAAGAGCCCCAAGAAAAAAGGAAACCCCTGTCGCCTTTCGACTAGCTGCATGCAAACACTCAAAGTAAGGACCTCTCAATAGGAAGCCAATCTAGTTTGGCCTTCTGCGAATTCAACAATAAGCACTGGATGGCAGCTGTTAAGGAGCCTGGTGATGGAAACAACCCAAATTTGAGTTTTCAGATCTCTAAGACGTTCGGGTTGCAGAAACGACACCTGCACGCTACTAGGATTGGATCAAGCAGACTTCATGACATCATTATTGCGATAAGGGCTAGACTATATTTTATATATCCACCCTATATACCCGAACTTGCCTAAGGTGTCTTTGCAGGGCCAATCCACAGATCTAGATCGAGCAACTTGACCATGGAAGAAAAACAGTAGCCCATATCTTTTCTTGAACAACCAGATCGGGTCCTCAATCGAAGTAGAAACCTGCACAAAGTCCAGATCTGGGGGCAAATCAGGATACCCCATAGTCCTGACACCAGGACCAAAATCGTAGAGGAATGCGGTTGAATGGTGATGATATTGGGTTTGGAAATGAAACGACCCAAGTAATAGAACTGGGGCAACCTCAGTTGGGCTCAAACCCGAGAGGGGAAGATCTCACACAACTCTTCATAAAAACACCAAAAGGCAAGACTTATTGCTTGAGGTTATCGAGGGGCAGTAACATCTAGGAACTACGGAATGAAATACAAAACCTTCTTGGCATACCAGAATGGGGGCAAAATCTGATCTACAAGGGGCGCAGCTTACAAGACAACCACACCCTTCAGGAATACAACATCACCACAGACTCGACTATCATCATTAACTTTTGTCTGCGAGGTGGATGTTCTAGAACCAGCTCAAAGAATACAAGCTCAAAGAACACAAGCTCTTTCAAGTACGCTGTGAAGGGTAAAGGGAAAGCGCAAGACAATCCAGCAACAAACCTTGTTCTTCCTGGACCCTACATAGTTGAACAAAAAGTTGAGAATCCTGCTCTCACCATTGAAATGCTTGAGGTAAAGGATTTATACTTAGATCTATTTTCTCACTCTGTTATCTATAGATTCAATGGTTACTGGCTCAAACCAGGTGATCTACACCACTGGATCCATACCACTTAGACACCAAACTATGGAATCTACTTATGCCCTAAGGGGTTTTTATAGTAAGATTCAACACGAAACAGGAAAAGGAACACATCCTTAATAAGGGGCCATGGTTCTGGGGAAACACAATGCTCTACAATACTCCATGGTTTCTAGATTTTGGCGCCAACACAATGGTGGTATCAAAGGCACCAGTATGGGTCAGGTTGCATAACCTCCCATTACACTTTTGGAATCACAAGGTTCTAATAGCCATAGGGAACACCTCGGGGAAATTTCTAAAGATTGATGACGACATAATGGCAAAGGGAATTTTTACATTCGCCAGAATATGTGTTGAAGTAGATCTCAACAAGGGATTAGCAGAAAGTATAATACTGAATTTTAACAACACATAGTGGCTACAATCATTGGATTACAAAAACACAGCATTCCGATGTCAAGGATGATTACAAACAAGCCACCTTATCAGCACTTGTCCACAGGTAAGAGCCCCCAATCGAAACAAGCAACAACAAAGGAAGCCTAAAGGATGGAAAAAGATAGTGCCATTGGATGAAGAAGAAGATGTACCAGACACCACAGACTTCAAAACAAAAAAGGATGAACAAGAAATCCAGCCCAAAGTGCAAAAGAAAGAGGAAGCTCCCGGCAACCCTTTGCAAAAGCAAGACCTCCAAATAAGAGGAAAGGAAATATCTGGCAACAAGAGAACACATGGATCTGAAGGATCTGTGTCAGACAAGGAATCTCCCACAACTATAATAGACAATCAGCTCTCCATAGTAACCATCACCCCCAACTCTGGGGATGGCAAAAGGTGGAGAAAAAGAAAGGAGAAAAGTATAGATTTTCACTTCATTTTTTTATTCTTTTGGTTTCTGTGAAAACCGGATCAATATTATTGCATATGCTTCTGCATTTACAAAATGTAATTTTATCTTATGAATAAAATTATGACTTTTTCCATTGGAAAATATATATTATATTATATTTATTAATATTATATATTATAATATATATTCGCTCACCACTAAAATCCAAAGTAGCACACACTCTAAATTGACATCATCACGGACCCAATGACTCCCTGTCGATCTACGAATTTTTTAAACCTCCCCCCACTACCAGGAGGTGTACCAGGACTCTCAACATTTAGGTGGATAAGACATCATTCAACCACCACTATTGGATCTTCCTTTATTGCTGGAACTTTTCTTGGAACTCCTCCACGATAAGGGACACCATTCACCACTCCTAAAAGATGCCCACACACTACACCTATTGGGAGTGCAAACACTTATCCTCTTGATAGTCCCCAAGCTACCCACCAGGCTAATCCTCCCATCACATCCCCACAGAGGACTCTAGTGCACATAGCTATCCAGAATCACTTTGCGATGGCAAGGAATTCACAGATCCCATTTTCAACTTCATTAGATCTCTGAGATTTAGGAAAGATCAGAAATGACCTTATTGAACACGACTGAAATTGCCCAGCTATGCCCACCAAGCTCCATTCAGATATTCCAAATTTGAGGGAAAGAAGGGTGAAGACCCAAGGAACCACATCATGAAACTTAAGTTGTGGTGTTCATCTAACAACATCAGATAAGATACTATTAGATTAAGGCTATTTCAACACACCCTAATAGGGTCTGCCATGAAGTGGTATATAGACCAACCCTCTATGTCTCATGGAACCTTTAGCTCGTTGACTAAAGCATTTCTTAGTTTCTTCCAACTCCCAATCCACCATGATTCTCGGTTGGAGCTTCTAACCAATTTGAAGTAAACATAAGCTATGCACATCTCAGACCATATCCACGAATGGTGGAAACACTGCAGCTTGTGAAAAACTGATTTTGAAGATAAAGTCCTCCTGGACATTTTATTGAGATACCTGATGAGCCTCGGTATTGCAACAAGAATGTTGCAACTCCCAAGGCTACCAACTTTAATTATCAACTCGAGGTTTGTAGAAACTTAAGAGGTATTGGCACTATATGTGCGGCATACAATGTGTCCTTCCTTTGCTGTCATGATGTAATGGAGTGCATGTACTAAATCCTAATCCTAAACTAATTCCAGAAAATGAAATGTTCGAAATGGAACCTTAACATATTGCAAGAAAGAAAGTACAAGGAAAGAAACCTATTCTAATTACATAAAGATCATGAACTAGACGTAAAATAACCTAGCTTAACCCTATTTATCGCATGTGATGATTTAAACTAACTAAGCATGAAATATGATCTAGAGAGTACTATTGTTGTGTGCATGTGTAAATATGAAAGAACTCATTTTTTAAATCTTTTTGCTTTATGAATGCAAATGCTAATCTTTCCTTGATCTTTGGCGGGGGAGACAAGTGTGGAGCAAGAGGGTTAAAATGGTATTGAAGGCATGGAGGTCAAGTAGAGGCCTAATCCCAGCTTCAATGATGATTTTTCTCCATTCGGACTTAGAACAGGGTTTCCTACATGATGCTATAGTGATTTTCTATAGGATCCCCTGATTTAACACAGGATGTTACAGATTTACTATATGACATTATAATTCGTTGAATTACCAAGAAAATCAAATCCAAATTGGATGGTAAATTTCTTTTTATTAACTAGGATGTCTTAGGTTCCCAATCTAAGTGGAATCAATCAAAATCACCTCTGTTAACCCATGCTAAAAAATACAAAAACATTACTAGTCGAAAATCTAGAAATTCGAGAACTAGTGAGCTAGTAAATCTAAAAAATTCCTAATCTAATCAAGTGCAAATGTAGTGGGGTAACTTTTGTTATGAACTAGAATTTTCTTTTGATCTAATGTATTTGGAACCAACTCAATTGAATGTCGTTAGCATGCTCTAAAAAATAACAGAAATTTATTGTTCTTTTCCATAAAGGTGTTCCATAAATCTAGATTTGGGTATAAGAAGACTAATCCAAGCAGCTCAATGATTACTATGAATTTCCAAAGCCTTTCAAAGGATGAAATAATACTTTTGATCATACAAAATAACTTACATCAACCATTTAACTCGATCCTACAACAAGAAATAATTAATACCAAATGCAAAAAATAGAAAGAAATAAAAACAAGAGATGCATGTGAATAAGAAGTGAAAAGAAGGAAATAAAATGATATAAAAAGTCTTTGAGACTCCTAGGATGGCCAAGCCCAAGGAAAATCAGAGACCTACAGAGGAGAACAAGATTTAGAAGCTGAATATGACAACAATATTCATTATTTTCATCAACACGATTACATCCCAGCAAGAAAATATAATCGAGCTACAAAAATACAAGTTCTCTCCACAATAACACTAATGAAAATATCCCCTAGAGGAAAATTTGACTTGGTACTTATAAAAAATGATTAGGAATCATCCCCATGAAAGCATCAAGCTTTCCCCACCAAGATCCCTTAATTAGTGGATCTAGTCCCCAATACTAGGAATCTACATTAAATAGAATCGAACACATTCCTAGATTTTCTCAACCATAGGAGTTCCACAATATGTGCCATAATTCCATAATATCTTGTTGATTTATTATTTATTATTGATGCTTTTGTAGTAGGGAGCAAGTCCCTAAATTATTTCTTCCTCCAAATCTTCATAATCTGCCCAATATTCTCATAATATTCTACAAAAATAAATAATATTAGGCACAAATATGCAATTATTCATAAACCGTCATAATAAATATATTAAAGTTAAAAATACATTATCTAATGCAAGAAGAGGGGTTTAATATGCCAAAGGATGGTTAAATGGACCTTAATTTATGTTTAATTTATAGGCATGGGCCGTAATTTATGTCTAATTTAGAGGCCCATCATTCCCCCTGTTGAAAGTGTTTCTCATTCTCTGAGCAACTTAGTGACCTCATTGTGCCTCATTCATGGCCATGGTGGCCTCCCTTTTGTGCATTAAGAACCTTGGTTGTAAGTTCTGCAAGAACAAGCCCAAAAACATATTTGTGAAAAGAAAAATCATCATTTCTTGAGACCATTGGCTTGCTTTCTTGCCCTTATTCAAGATGGGTTCTTGAATATTTTTCATTTTAGCAAGGTCTTCCATATCCTTATCAACCTTCTACTATCTTGTTCCACCATTTGGACACCTCTAAAACCTTCAAACTTCCTTTAGATGAGAACTAGGACATCTTGTAGTAACTCCTGTCAAAACTACAGAAAACTTATAGGAAACTCCTTTTGAGCATAAATGATATTCTGAGCGTGGGATAGGCCCTCAACTTGACTCCCATGCATTGTTTCCCATTTTTAGGCCTTGGAAAAAAGCTAGAAAGAGATTGGAGACCTCTTTGAAAGCATCTTTTCATCACTGTAGTTTGAGTTTTGTTTTGATGGTGAATGTCTCACTTCCTTTTGTTGCCTTCTTCTTCTCTCTTGTGGCCTAGATGACTGCCTAATGGCCTTGGAGTTCTCTATTTTGATTAGGTCTCTCTTAAGCTCAGCCATCTTGGGGGGTGCTTAATTTTTTTATTTCTATCTTCTTGTAGCAACATTATGCCTTTTTGTAGTAGTCATTCCTCCTATTTTAGGGTCTTCTAACTATATGGGAGTGATGAGAAATGATGAGGAGGAATTGGATGATGATGCTAAGGCTCAAAGGGAGTAGTGTAGGTTTGTGAAAATGGAGAAGATGCTCTATTTGTTTTTTTTCAAGAATGAAATGGGATCAATGAATTATGAATAGATAGTGAATATGAAGTGGATGGAGGCCTTGGAGTGCTGTGGTGACTTGGACTGTGAAAAAATTTCTTCTTTTAACTGTTGTCCTCATTCCTTGAAATCATCACCCTTCATAATGGCTTTTCAACATTGCATGAGTGAAGGAGTGAGCTGCAATTAACTAGTTGAAGGTGGTTGAGATTGCTGACCAATCCTTAGCTTATAAAACCTCATCTCTCATGCATTCACAACAAATTTATAGCTACAATATGCTCAAGAGAAGAGGTCAAGAATATTGCATACCTGTACCTACATGATGGCCTTCCTATAGATGATGTTTGTTGGAGAGTGAAATCCTTGCTTGTATTTGTTGGATGTGGTTTTCTCTCTTTTTCTCTGATGTTGTTCCTTGATGTGCAGGTATTGGATGGTGATGTTGATGAATCCCCACTGTGTTGGTGGGTTCCCTCTTGTTAAATCCCTGTGTCATTTTTTTCTGATGGATGTGGAGGGTTGTATATGTCTCCTTATCAAATTGAATGGATGAGGAATTTTAGATGAAAAATCTGTGTATACAATTCCTCTAGACTGTAATATTTTTGAACACAATAGAAGGTTTTTCTATATTCTTTTCACTTGGAAAAATGTGGGAAAGTTCATCTCCTAGCTCCTTATCACTCTTTGATGAAGCCAATCTCTGTTTCTCCTTTTTAAAACTACTCGTTGCCAATCCTGAAGGTGTTGTTATATATCCTCTAGGATCATATATGTTTACAGGACAACTTTTTATGGCCGACTTGTTTTGTCCATATCTCCTAAACGATAGAATCGATTGACCTAAATTTTTTTGAGCATGTTGCCATCATCATTATGCACCTCCCCATAAAAAAAAATTGGTCAATGGATGCATGGATCTCGAGAAAAACTAAAAATGGCTGAAGGTGATAGAGGTCTATTTCTTGGAAACCATGCACTGGGATTTGCTGGAATTCCTTGGGAATGTTACCATCATCCATATGCATTTCCCCATGAAAGAGATTCTCAAATGGATTCATGGATATTGAGAAAATGCAAAAATGGTTGTATGTGATGGAGGCTGATTTCTAAAAAACTGTGCATGAGAATTTGTTGAAATTGCTTGAGCATGTTACCATCATCCATATGCATATCGCCCTAAACCAAATTGGAAAATGGATGTGGGGTTTTCAAGCTACGACAAAAACAATTTTCTGCTCTATGTATTTTTGTATCCTGTAGTAAAATAGAGCATCCTGTAGCTTTTTATGATATCAAGCAAACTGAATGGTAGAAGCTTGAGAATGATGGGTGGATGGTGGAAATGGATGAGGGTGATGGATTGGCATGGCCTTGGCGTTGTTAGATCATTTGAGCAAAGGAGGAGAAAGTCAAAATTTGACTTCTTTTGACTAGGTTTGACTTATCTTTATTTTGGTATCAACGTGTTTTTGTTGCTTGCAGATGTTGGAGAGTACATGCATTCATTAGAGAGATACATGAAGCAAAATTTTGTTATTTTTTCTTTTTTTTTTCTTATAGGCCTACTAGTCACCTCAAGGAGGTTTTCAACTAGTAGGTCTACCTAGGTGCCTCAAAGGAGGTTTTCACCTAGGATCTTTTCTTTTTTCCTCTATTTTTCTTTTTTCCCAACCCATTGACCACCTCTTGGAGGTTTTCAATCAATGAGCCAATCTGAGGCACCTCAAAGGAGGTTTTCACCTGAGATATTTTTTTTTTTTATTTTCTCTTATTTTTCTATATATATATATATATAATATATATATATATATATATATATATATATATATATATATATATATATATATATATATTTTTTTTTTCTACCTTACTCTACTTGAAAAACAAAATCACTTTCAAGTATAAGAATACTTCCAATGAATCCATGTGCACATCAAGATGACAGACAAAATGATGTGTAGGCTTGAAATGTATGCTTTGACATCTACCTGGATTTCAGAGACCAAATGATTTGACCTTGAAGGGATCATGTATAGTTGAATAAGAGAGTGATGCTCCATCTTGTTGATTTTCTGGAACCAAACCTCAATATAACTTTGATGTCTTTGGTTTCCTTACATACATGGATCATTCTTCATGTCTTCTTTACCATAACCTTCAAATATTCCTCTTTTTTGTTGATTGTTCTCTTGAATACATGGAGGACTTGATGGTAACCATGAGGGAGCTTTCTCAATATCTTATTTTGATGTATGTTCTTCATCAATTATAGCCCATGGTTCTGTGGTCTTCTCATTTGAATCTTCTTCTGGATGTGGCCCTTCAATGATATAAAGATAATATCTTTTTTGCAATACTCTTCCTGAGCTATGGTGAATACCATTGATATTGAGAGGAGATGTTTGGAAGTGTTGTACCTCAGCATTGTAAGTGGGCTTGGAAATGGCGATACAGGTAGTTGAGTGGAAGTGGATATTTGAGATGGATGGGGTTACAGTTGTGGTTGCGGTGGAGGTGAATGGTAAGGATAACATGTTGTTTGGTATGGAGAATATTGAGGAAAATACTAAGGATATTGTGGATGGCTCCCATAATTTTTTGCGAACCTTGTTTCCAAGGTTGGTTTTGGGGTTGAGATGGCCAATGTTGTCAAGGAAAGGGTGTGTTCCAATTACTTTGAGGTAGATTTTCATAAGCTTGAAATTGTGAATTAGGCTCTTGCATCATATTAGGCTGAATAGGCTGCCATAGTCCTCTTGGAGCTCCATATCATAGGTGCATTAGTAACTGACTTGCTCCATTGTCCTATTGGTGAACTTCCTTCAAACTTGGTAATGAGGAGCAACATTTAACATTATCTGATTCTCCATGGACAACACAAACATCTTTCTTTTTCTCATTTTGTATTCTTAACATTTCTACTTGTTCAGTTAAATTACTAAGAATTTCTATTTTAAATTCATGAAACAAATTTCCAATTTTAACTTGACTTATTGATCTTAATGTTCATTGACTTACTCTTGCCCTTCCTCTTGATATGTGTTTGCAAGTTTCACAAATTTCATCAAATGATAATTGGCATACATCACCTCTACTCATGACATTAAGGAGATCAATCCATTCATTCCTAATTGTTCTCAGTAAGAGGTTTTTTAGTGTGTAGGATCCTAAATGGTGTAGTTTTCCCTCTTAACATTATACATGAACCTCTCTATTAGATCCTCAAGTCTCTCATCTTCTCTTTGATTCATTCTAAATATTTCTTCCTTAAGATCATGATCTTTATAATTTTTTAGAAATATCTTTTGTATATCATTCCATGATCTTATTGAATTAGTCCCTAAACTCATGAACCATTTAAGAGCTCTATCCTTCAATTTTTCCTGAAACAATCTCCACTTTTCAGTTTTTAATAAGTAACCATAAGATCTACAAACAATTTCAAATTCAAAGAGAATGGTTTCTGGATCCTCTGACCTTAGACCATGAAATTTTGGAAGAAAAGATGGAAGGATGTTCTTCATGTGCACACTACCATCAGTATCTCGAATGATAAATCCAATAGGATCTTCCTCATTGTCATCATCTCCATCCATTTCTTCTACATTCATTTCCATCTTCTTCTTCTACCTACAAAATTGAATGGTGATGTGGCTCTTACTGCACCACATGATAAAATGGGGCGGTGTGTTGGTGTTGGAGATTTTTTTTGTTTTTTTTTTTGATGATTGAATGAAAACTATAATGCAATGCATTTTTCTACTTTTAAAATTAAATATGCCTAATGCAAATATTTTGTTTTTGCGAAAAGTGAAAAGAAATGAACCAACTAGGGAAGAAAACATTGCATACTTTGGCACCTCCCTGATAACGGTGCCAAAAAGTGATGAGTGTTTGTATTCCAACAATAACACTGCAACTCCCAAGGCTACTGACTTTAATTGTCAACCTGGGGTTTGTACAAACTTAAGAGGTATCGGTAATATATGTGCAACATATAATATGTACTTACTTTTCTATCATGATGTAATGGAGTGCATGTACCGAAGCCAAATCCTCAACTAATTGCAGAAAATGAAATGCTTGAAATGGAATCTTAACCTATTGAAAGAAAATACAAGGAAAGAAACATATTCTAATCGGATAAAGATCATGAACTAAATGTAAAAGAAACATATCTTAACGATATATATCACATGTGATGATTTAAACTAATTGAGCATGAAATCTGATCTAGAGAGTACTAACTATTATGTGCATGTGTAAATATCAAAGAACTCATCTTTTAAGTCTTTTTGCTTTATGAATGCAAATGCTAATCTTTCCTTGATCTTTGGCAAGGGAGACAAGTGTGGAGCGAGAGGGTTAAAATGGTATTAATGTCATGGAGGTCAAGTAGAGGTTTTCTCCCAGCTTCAATTATGATTCTTCTCAATTCAGGCTCAAAATAGGATTTCCTACAGGATGCATATTTCCTACAGGATGTTACAGTGATTTTCTATAGGATCCCATGATTTACTACAGGATGTTACAAATTTACTATATGACATTATAATTCATCTAATGACTAAACAAACCAAATAAAAATTGGATGGAAATTTTGTTTTATTAACTAGGATGTCTTAGGTCCCCATTCCAAGTGGAATCACTCAAAAATACCTCTCTTAACCCATGCTAAAATATAGAAAAACATTACTAGTCAAAAATCTAGAAATCCGAGAACTAGTGAGCTTGTAAATCTAAAAAATGTCTAACCTAATCAAGTGCAAATGTAGTGGGGTATTTTTTTTATGAACTAGAATTTTTTTATGATCTAATGCAAGTGGAACCAACTTGATTGAAGCTCATTAGCATGCTCTAAAAAATAGCATAAATTTACTATTCTTTGCCACAAAGGAGTTCCATAAATCTATATTTGGGAATAAGAAGTCTAATCCAAGCAGTTCAATGATTACTATGAATTTCCAAAAATTTTCCAAGGATGAAATAATTCTTCTGATCCTACAAAAAAGCTTACATCAACCATTTAACTCGATCCTACAACAAGAAACCATTAATACTAAAGGCATAAATAGAAAGAAATAAAAACAAGAGATGCATGTGAATAAGAATTGAAAAGAAGGAAATAAAATGATACAAAAGGGCTCTGAGACTCCTAGGATAGCCAAGCCCAAGGAAACTTAGAGACCTATGGAAGAGAACAAGATTTAGAAGCTGAATATGACACCAACCTTCATTATTTTCATCAACACAATTACATCACTGCAAGAAAATACAATGGAGCTGCAAAAATACGAGTTCTCTCCATAAGAACACTAATGAAATTCTCCTCTAGAGGTAAATTTGACTTGGTACTTATACAAAATGATTAGGAATCATTCCCCATGAAAGGATCTAGCTTTTCCCACCAAAATCCCTTGATTAGTGAATCTAGTCCCCAATACTAGGAATCTGCATTAAATGGTAGGGAACACATTCCTAGATTTTCTCAATCATTAGAGTTCCACAATCTGTGCCATAATTCCATAATATCTTGTTGATTTATTATTTAGTATTGATGAT
Source organism: Pinus taeda (assembly GCA_000404065.3). Classification (NCBI taxonomy): domain Eukaryota; kingdom Viridiplantae; phylum Streptophyta; class Pinopsida; order Pinales; family Pinaceae; genus Pinus; species Pinus taeda. The sequence continues at coordinate 241,933 of APFE030556222.1, read as the reverse complement.
CCTGTAGTAGGGAGCAAGTCCCTAAATTATCTCCTCCTCCAAATCTTCATAATTTTCCCAATATTTTCATAATATTCCACAAAAATAAATAATATTAGGCAGAAATATGCAATTATTCATAAACCTTCCTAATGAATATATTAAAGTTAAAAATTCATTATCTAATGAAAGAAGAGAGGTTTAATATGATGAAACGTGGTTAGATGGACCTTAATTTATGTTTAATTTATAGGCACAGGCCTTAATTTATATCTAATTTAGAGGCCCATCAATCCCTCACCTCCAAAATCTCAAAGGACGTGGCTAAAACATTCCCACAAAGTGAGGAAGAAGCCATCAACAAATCTCAACAATTGGAGCTGATCTGCAACTAGTCGAGGTACATTTACCACGTACTCCCAGATGCCCCGTGCTTGTAATCTTATTGAGAAGTAGCAGGCACATCCAATACTATTGAGGGATTAATTGGGGCCCTATCCCAAAGACATCACAACATGAGCAGCCAATACCCTACGTATCCAATGAATGGTCCATATTATGATTCTACACCACCATTACAAAATATTAGGTCTTATACTGGACAACCCAAAACTATACAGAATATAGGCAATAGGGTTAGCCAGCACAAGCCTCTCCAAGCAGGCTCATATCATCCCCCACAGGGAAATCAATACTCCTCTTGTAGTATGGATAAAACGTCTACTCCCCCGAGCCAGTATGTTAACATGGGACAGGAGAACCAATATTCTCCTTTCCCAATGCTGCAACAAAAGAACTTGCCGAAGAAAAACAATGCATGGGTAAATCTTGTGCAAACATCTATCGCTTCATCACATCAATCAGAAGAACAACCGAGTTTAGTTAATTCTTCTAATTGTGCTAGGAAAAGAATGAAAAATAAGCCAAAGGGAGAACCCAAGTGGGGAGTCAGAAATCAACAGCAACCCCCAAGGGCACTGAGAAGGGATAATCCCTATTGGAACCAAAACCAGGGTACAACCAATAACAACTCACAAAAACATTGAAAGAACACTAGTCTTCAGACTAATCATGCATGTGCCTTCTGTGGTGAGTATGACCATTATACCCATCACTGTCCCAAGCTTCCTAATTTAAAATGGATACGAGATAGTAGGGAAAAAGTGGCCAACTAACTGCAATCATGTAGGAAAACTTTCCCCATCAGGGAATTCTTAACACTTAGGAACAAACTTCCCAAGCTCACCCATCTGTTGGGAACCTCAACAATACTCCTAACCATGATATCTTTGTGACAAGAGAGGACATACTCTTGCAAATGAGAAATTGTACTTATGAGGTTCCCTAGAGCCGAGTCCCTCCGCCTTAGCTAAGGCTATACCTACTGGACCATTGACCATTATGTGACCTCCCATAGATGTCATGCCCAAAATGGTTAAAGGACTTTTACGGCGTCTAGGGCCCAATTCAAGAGTTACCCATAATTACAACATCGTCGATGGCTTGGCTCAATCACCATCAGCTATGTAAGCACTTGAAGTCCCGCAGATGTGCCCAACCCAATAGAAAGCCCTACTCTCTGCTTTAGGCACAATCAACCCATCCTATTCCCCCCTCATGGTCATTAACTTGGACAAATCTACTCCTCGGCTACCCTTATCCATAGCTTCCCAAATCCCTGTCTTAGTCTAGAATAACAATATCCATCATTGCATTGTCGATGAAGGGGCTTCCACATGCATCATGTCCTAATCCGTTTCAAAAACATTAGGATCCACTAAACATAAGCCTTCTGACATAATGATCAGAGCATATGATGGGTGCCCTTCTTCCCTCGTTTGTATATACCCTAACATTCTAGTTAAGATGGTTGGAAAAACTATGCTAATAAACATTTAAGTACTCCATGGCCATTTGGATTACAACATCCTCCTACGCCGAAGCTATATGTATGAAATGCTCACAGTCACCTCATCGGTGTTGAGAATCATGATGTTCCCCCATGAGGGGAAGCACATTACCATTGACCAACTCACATACTACAAGAAGACAACTTCACCCACACCAGATGGCATGTTGACCTTAGTATCGTAATAATTGGTCACTACTTACACTGAGCTCAGTCGAGGCCAGTTTAAACCATCAAGCCTCCTCAAAACATTCCCAAGAGACCCTCTGGTAATATAAGAGATTGTCCCAAATATCGGAGCACTAGTTTGCATGGTGACTTCATCAAACATCGCTCAGACACCAGAATCAGTTCCAGACACCTCAACACCTACAACTGAAGAATTCAAGTCTTTACGTTCTGCAATTACGTAAACATCCTTCTTATATCCAGCACCAAGTTTTGTTTCACACCAAGTCATCGCAACAATCACGTTTCCCGACCTAGCCCTCACAATGCTAGTCTAGTATTTATCCCCCAAGACCACGCCAACCAGCACAGGTTACACTACGACAAGGGTGTTCCCTATCCCTCGGGAGGGCAACAAGACACCCCATATGACACCTTCCCAGCTTTCACCTATGCTACAAGAAGTGATAATACCAACACTAGCTAAACAAAAACCAACAAATAATAAGAAAGCAATAAATATAGAAGCCATAAGCAGTGACAATACCAACACCATCTAAACCAAAACCAACAGATAATAAGAAATTAAAAAATACAGAAGCCACAAGCACTTCCTCCTCTAACACCCCTCAACCCTGCACTTTGTGTGAAACCATAGGGCACCCCACTAATAAGTTCCCTGAATTAAAAGGACTAAAATATCTACTAAATGCCCCACAAAATATTGTAAACCATCTAACCTCTATTGGGAAGAAAAATTTGCACATGCATTATAAAGCATTACACACCAATCATGCATGTGCCATCTGCATTGAGTATGTGCATTATACCCATAGTTACCCCTAATTTCCTCGATACAAAGATGTGTTAGTAACAGTCAACCTAATTCCCCATTACTCTCCATAGAGGATGGCCCCAAAAATATTTTCTATGTTGTAAGCGAAGAAGCCTCTTGCTCCTCTCATCTGATAGGTCCATCAACCTCCACCCACAGTTAGAGGCACTCTCATCAAGTACATACCTCACCATCACTTACATGTGCTCTATGTGATGCATCAGAACATTTAATCAACCAATGCCCTCAGTTACGATAATTTAACCAATTGTATCTAGTTTGTCATGTCACCCAACCAACAAGATCAAGACACAGATGTCACACTTGCCAAATTTGAGCTAGAAACCATCACGTGTGACGTTGTCCACATATTTCTCAAATCTGTCCAATGTAGGATTCATGTGGTGATTTATTGCAGATAATTCAGATTTGCCAAAGTAGAGACCCAACCATCAAGACATTCACTGCCCCCAAGGAATGAAGCATCAAGGTCCATTCTATGTGTATTTTAGGAAAAGTGACTCCAAGCAATAGGTCCTAACTCTTATTATATGAGCCCCTTCAACACCCAGTACCATGAGACTAGTATGCAGAATATGCACCTCTACTACTCATACCAATGAAGCCTACCCTATGTTACACACATTTCGATAGCTTAGTATTCAACACTAGCATCCCACATAAGAAGATTCCCTTGGCACCCATACACCAATGAGAGAGCAAGAGCTTCCTCTAAAAAGGAAGCAACCACTTATAACTGAGATTCTACCACCACCCAAAGCTAATGATATAGAACATCATATACGATTTATTTCCTCGTCCATGTGAACCATGATCCATGCAGTTTTCTCATCATTTTCTTGTGCCGAGACTGCAAAGTCTACCACAATGGTGGCACCAACTCTGACTATGCAAAACCATCCAATCTAAACCTTGTCAACCTCTTTAGGTTCTATAGCTTCAACCGATGAGTCGTATTCATGTGTGTCCACTAGCACAACCAAGTCTACATATCAAGACTCGACCCACTCCCAGTCAACCTTGGATAATATTTTCCACTCGGATGAATATATTCTTGAGGGCATGATGGAACCTGAGTGTCCTTGGGATGCCATGCACCATCATTCATTTTTCTTACCAAAAGAAATAGTTTCCCCTAGCAGCAAGAAAACCCATGACATTTACACCATCGAAACAAAAGAGTTTCTACCCCTAGGAAAAGTGGATTGGTTCAAAAACCCCATCCCAGAACCCGATGCAATTGAGGAAGGGAACATGTCCAATATCTCACCCACCATAAAAGTTAATATTGCGCAATACCTTGGCAAAATAGAGGAAATCGCCTTGGCAGAAACATGCTCCCCTGAAGAAATAGTCACATACACATCCCTATTCCAAGAATACAGAGATATTTTTGCATGGGACTACTCATAGATGTGAGGCCTTAGTCCCACAATAGTGGAACATCATATTAACACATGGCTAGACACCCACCCTATCCACCAAAAATAATTCCAATTGCATCCTTCTAAGGAAACAACAATTAAGCAATAAATTGATAAGCTTCACAAAGCTAGATTTATCTACCCAATTTCTTACACATCTTGGGTTTCCAACCCTGTACCCGTCATGAAAAAATAGGGCACCATTCATGTTTGTCCTAATTTTAGTGATTTAAATAAAGCATGCCCTAAATATAATTACCCAACACCAATTATCGATCAAGTCATCGATGCTTGCACCAATCATAAGGCCTTATCATTTATGGATGGGTTTTTGGGATACAACCAAATTCAAATACGTCATATAGATCAGTACAAAACATCATTCACTACCCCTTTGGGGACATTCGCATACCAATTCATGCCCTTCGGTCTTAAAAATTCCAGTGCCACTTTCCAGTGGGCCATGAACTATATCTTCCACAATCTAGCTCACCTCATTCTTGCATATCTGGATGATCTCATGGTATAGTCCATGAAGTGCGCCAACCATTTAGAAGACCTCTGCCTAATATTCCAAAGATGTTGCCAATATAACCTACATTTGAACCGTCTCAAATGTGTGTTTTGTGTCAACGTTGGGAGACTCCTGGGATTCATTGTTTCCCAACAAGGGATCAAAGTAGACCTTGTAAAATTCCAGGCTATTAAAGAGGTAACTCCCCCAAAAAAATTAAATTAGTTACAAAGCTTACAAGGTAAAGCCAACTTCTTACGCCATTTTGAACCAGATTACACCACGTGCATGCAACGATTTATACATCCCCTTCATCTAGACATCTCTTTCCAATGTGATGATCAAGCTCAAAAATAATTTGATGCCTTGAAAGATACATTATCCCAAGCACCATTGGTTATGCCCCCTTACCACAACAAATATTATACCCTATACTTATTAGCTTCGGAATGAGCCATAACCAGGGTATTAGTCCCAGATGGACCAGACAACAAGGAGCACGTAATTTATTATGTAAGAAATAATTTATCTAGACCTACATTAAATTATGAGCTTGAAGGAAAAACAACCCTAGCAATTGTACATGCTGTACAAAAGCTTTGCATTACATCATCCTTAGGACCACTATGGTGCTAGTAGCCATCAACCCCATACAATACATGCTTACTCATCGCATGATGAATGACAAATACGCCTGATGGTTAGTGATTCTACAAGAATTTTACCTTCAATTAATACCACACCTAAGAGAAAAACAATGCTCATATTAGCCTAATTCATCACAGCTCTCCCAATACGAAATCAGGGATCCCAAGTCAATGAGGTCCTTGCTGATGAACATCTATTTTTTGTGTCCACAGATGACCCTTGGTACAATGATATCCTTCTCTTTTTATGAAATCAAATGTTCAAATATAAAATTATTCATGACGATTGAAGATGCATACGCCAACAAGCCCCTTGTTACCTCCTATTAGGAAATGTCCTCTATCGATGAGGCATTGACACCATCCTACACCAATGTCTCAATCACCAACAAGCTAAGAAAACCTTAGATGACTGTCATAGCAGGGCATGCAGCAGCCATCTATTCGAGATAGCCACCACCCAAACGATCCTCTGCGTTGGTTATTTCTGGCCCACCCCCTTCCACGATTGTATATTAGCAGTTAAAAGATGTGAGAAATGCCAGAAATATTGTCATAAGGCACGTGCACCACCTGCTCCCTTACATCTAGTTATAATGGCTAACCCAATCTGAAAATGGGGCATTGACTTTATGACTTGTAACCCCCCATCATTTGGCAACTACAAGTACATTGTAGTAGTTCTTGGCTATTTTATCAAATGGGCAGAAGCAATTCCCACATATAATAGCACCACTGAAACCAGTTCATGGTTTTTCTTTAACAACATCATAACATGGTTCGGTGTTCCCCAAGAGTTGGTGTTAGATCACGGTAAACATTTAGAAAATAAAATATATCAAGAGCTATCCCAACTCCTTGGTTTCTCTCACAAGTTTGCATCTCCATTCTACCCCCAATCTAACGGGAAAGTAGAAGTTGTCAACAAAGTCCTCAAAACCATGTTACAACTTATGGTAAACACTCACAAAACTAACTGGCACCACATGGTGTTCTCATCCCTATGGGAATACTGCACCACCATAAAAGAATCCACATGATTCACACCCTTCCAACTTGTATATGGTATAGAATCCATACTTCCTATTGAGTGTGAAATCCCCACACTACACTCAGGCATCGAGCTTCTAGAAGACCCCAAACCACTGGAACAAATATTAGTCTAGCTAGACCTTGTTGATGAATGTCAGCGAGAATCCCTTCAACACAATGAAGCCCACAAGAAATGGGTCAAAGCCTCATTCAACCTTAATATCACCCTTCGGACATTCACCGACAAAGAGTTAGTCCTCTGCTACAATGTTTCCCAAGAAGAAATAGGACATGGGAAGTTTGAAACCCTCTTGAAGGGCCCATACATCATCAAACATTGCCTCCTCAAAGGAGCATACATATTATCAAATCCCAATGAAACTTACCTAAAGAACCTCGTCAATGGTCTCTACCTCAACAAGTTTCACACATAAAATTTTAGAGAAAACATGTATATATAGTGACTTATTTTTTATGATGATCACCTCACCATAGATGTATTCTAAAAAATTCTCTAACCTCTCATGTAAATATATGGATCCTCCTCCAGCATATCACCACGTATTTTCTAACAGCGCATCTCGATGGTTGCAAAATCTAGATACCACAACATGGGCCATATACTCTCCTGACCGAGCACCTTGTCTCTTCAATGGGCTATGTATCGGGTCAACTGCCAACAATCAAGTAGAATATGAAGCTATCATAGGCCTCATAGGAAATGCCCACCACCTAGGCATCTGCCACCTGCATGTATTCCTTAATTCCTAGATCGTAGTATCACAGTTAAATAGGACATTCCAAGTCCATGATTCATGCCTTCTTTGCAAGTATCTCCATGCACAAGGGTTAGCTAGAAATTTTGATCAAATCACATTTACACATATAACTAGAGATCAAAATCATATAGTTGATCACATCGCTAGTCAAATCCTAGACTGGCATGCATCACACATATATAACCATCAAGATATATAAAAACATCAAACATAAGATACATCTATAAACACAAACTCAGAAATACACCAAGAAATATGGACGCACATATCACATCATGAGAGCCACCAAAAAATGCCTCGTATATATACCAAATATATATATATATATATATATATATATATATGTAAAAAATCACTGACCCACGACCAGGAAGGATAAGTCATAAAAAATCATAGGAGAATATCCTCATAAATGGGTGCTTTCCATGTTGCATGCATCATCTCAACCAAAAATAAAGTTACATAACCAGCCTCCCTAAGGCCCTGGTGGCACCATCTGTGTATCAGGGGTTAAGATGGGATTAGCTGTAGCTGCTACCATAACAATATGGAGAAAATTCGTCCGATGCTCCCACTCTTAGGACATCATCATCTCAACCACAAACTCTAGAAGGTGAGCTCATCCCTCAAGGGACACACCTTCAATCAAGGTCTTCGCTCATCTCCAAGAGTCATGGTACCACTCTAACTCTGCCTCTGTACCATATCGTCATGTCTCAACCTCCTCATCTCGCATGACTAGGATATCTGTAACCATATCCCCTCTCCATAGGGCCCACTAATATCCATCCAACGATGTTGTCCCAGTTGCACTCAAGGAGCAATCAGTGGCCTCGGTACCCAAGGTCTTTGAGGAACAAGTGCATCCCCCACAACTCCCATGTGTCTCGGATCATATCCAACCAGGAAGGCAAGTGGATGCCCTCATAGCCCCGCATCTACAAGTAAACAAGGATACTGTTAGTATCATTGAAATCATAAATACATGAAAAAATGCATATGTATACAAATGCAAAACTAACAATCATATACCTGATTTCCCCTAGGCAGCACTTGGGGGGAGCCCCATTGCTGGATCTCCCTAGAAGTCAAACCCATTGTACGAATAGTCCAATATTAGCTGGGGGTTCAACTTGAACCAATGTTGTACCATGTTGGTCCAATACCAACCCACCTCTCCTTCGCCCTCCTGAGGCATTGCCCATCCCCAACAGTGAATGCGAGGCTCCCAAGGAGGCCATGTCAAATTGTTAGAATAAGGCTAGGCATAGCCACCTCTCATAGAGTATGTTATGAAGCACACTCCCATAACCAAAAATCCTCAAAGAAAATCGCTAAACTTGGGCAAGCTGTGACAATATCCCCTCCCGCACGATTTTGGCTTAGTCAAAAAAGGCCTCTGAGGGCATCAACAATGTTCATCATCAACTATCAATAGGTTAACTACAAAAACATTGACTAGACACAAATATGTTGTTGTCCAATTGTAATCAGATTATCCATCATAACGAGCATGGGACATAGCCACCTCATATAGAACACACCATTATTGAAGTTTTTTCACCAGAGCATGGGTATCATTTATACTCAATAAAGGATTTTCTCTACTCATCTCCAAATTAATCTATCTTCTCTCCCAAAAAGATAATCAAACTCTCCAAATAAAATGGAAACATGATGTATTTCAACTATACATTTGCTCCTCTCCTCATACATCAGGTGGCAACTATTAACATTGTAAAATAATACACCTTTTAGTACAATCCATAAGACATTAAAAGTGTCCAACATAATGCACATGTGGACATTTTTCCAGCCAAATAAATTACAAAGATTCAAAAAATCAAAGGTTCTCCTAAGGTCCAAAGTTTATAAAGGAAATCAATTAAGGAAGCATGTTTATTTCTTCAATAAATGTGCAGACACACCATATCATCAAAAAAGTTGTTTAGTTGCAGGATAGCTGACTCAATAGTCTAGGACCACTCCACACACTTGGAGCCAATTTCATGATACGAGGTCGGCCTAGTAGAGCCGAATTCGATTCGCCTTGGAGAAGTGCAACCGTCAACGGAATCCTCTTTTCCTACTCATGTGTCTTTATCATACATGTACCAAGAGAGGGAAGAGGGATTCAAAAAGCTCTATATAAACAGGCCATGGGAGACGCAAAAGAAGAGACATTGTTATGCTAACCTAATTTCCTATAAGAAAACCACCATTTCATTATTGAACCAAGGAAGTGAAGAACACTAGCATGTTGGCCAAATTTCTTCTAAGAAACCCAACATCTTAGTGAGTGAAGAGAAATCCAACCTTTGGAGAGTCTTCACACTTCTTTGAGAGAGAGGAGACACTTGCAAAGATATTGAGGAAAAGAAACATCTGTGGTGAGGATTTTTGAGCTACCTAGCTCAAGGAATTCTCTTCATGTGTTCTAGTATTCTGATTGTATTCAACCTCTACCACTAGCAATCAATAAAGGGATATTTTCCATATATTATTGATGTGTTTTCTCCATTTGAGCATTGTTATGTTCATGCATTTCTTTGTTTAAGTTTATGTTTTTGTATGCATCGTATCAATTATTTGTGTTTATATAATTATGTCCACTAACAACACCAATTTTGACTCTGATACTTTGTAGGTAACAATCCACTGCTAAGGGGTTGCTACACTTGTGCTCCAAAAACACTAAAACAATACTTAAAGTCATGTTATAGCACCAATTACCACTCTTGGTAGATCTGATGCTCTGTTTATGGCCTAGGGCAACCCTTCCTTCCAGACTTGGTCCAAAATCTTAAAAAACAATGTTTTATTCCCTATACGCTACTTTGCCCTATGTTAAAAGCATGTACACGTAGGTCAACATATACACAACCTGCGTACATATGGTAAAGAACCTAAATAAATTAAATTTCCTTAATTTCAAGCAGATTTCATGGGTTTTACCTATTACTCACCTCCTATTGCCCATGGCCCAACTGTTTCCCAATTGAAAAAACTAACTTGGAGAGGTATAAATAAACCTCCATGGGAAGGCCTTAAGGGAAAAAGGGTGAGATATTGATACTATAGTGAGATTATCCCTGATCAAGTCTGAAGAAGCCCTGTGCCTCCTGCACTCCCCAAATCTTTAGGAAACCCTTGTTTCCTTAATTATAGATATCTCCCACCTTGCTTGAGATATCCTTCTATTGGTAGTGGAGGAAGATTGTTGAAGGATGAGAAAGGACAGATACGGAGGATGGTTCTACTTGGAGCCGAAGAAGGACTCAAGTTGTATTTCTCCACCCTATCTATAGCTTACATCAATAAAAAGGAATGTTGTTCTATTTCCAAATTTGAAATGTGTTTATGCATCAAGGTTATGTTGTAATTCATTCATGAATCTTTATTGATGTATAATTAGTCATTCATTTATATGATTTGAAATTAACATCATGTATATCCTTTATGTTTCTACTATCTTGTATCTTCTATTTGAATAATTTTCAGGTTTCAAGAACATTGGGAGAGGCTGAGGGTTTGCACCCTGCAGGATCTACCCAATTGAAGGACATGTTTCGAACTATTATAGATGAGGGAGCTTCCACGTGCGTGATTTCCATGTCATGTTGGAAGGCCATTGGATCACCTCAAGTTGTTCCTTCACCAACTTTATTGATGGCATTTGATGGACATCCTCATAGTCTGCACGAGATTATTCCAACCTTTCCCATATGTGTTGGGGGAAAGGTGGTAAATATTGAGGTAGAAATCATAGATGCGAACCTGGATTACAACCTCCTCTTAGACAGGAATTGGATTTACGAGATGGATACCATAGTTTCATCATTATTTTGCATCATATGTTTTCCTCATGAGGGAAGGATTGTAAGAGTTGATCAAATGGGTTATTCCCTAGGTGACTCTCACGCATTTTCTGATTCTACTATTCCTTTAGTGGACAATCTGAGGTAACCTATTGAGAATTTAGGAGTTGGAATGTACTCTTCCTTAATGGGTATTTTTGATCTCCCCGCTCCTTCGGCTAGAATCAATGCTATTTCATCCTCGAGGGGACCTTCTTGAAGAGAGTTCTTTCAAACTCATTATTTTTCGAACCCTTGGCCCTTACCTTCATCTACTACCACATTAGATGGAGGAAAAGTAGGTGGAATGGCATTCCCCATGTCTACGACAGAAATCACTTATCAATCTATCGTTAACTCTATAGACACCCATCCTACTCCTTTCTCACCAGAGGAGTTAGATGGAGATGTGACCCCAGCCTAGACCCTTGATTCAACTTCAGCTCAGGATTGCCTAGATATAGTCTTACCATCTGAGGAAGCAATTATGGAGGAAATTATGGGTGTTGATAGACCATGTGGTGATTTACATCATCATTCATATTTCCAACCTGATTTGCATGAAATTGAGTCAAGTTTGCCCAATCTGTCAACTAGTGATGTTCATATAGTCTTAAACCCTTTGGCTCCAACACAATTTTCTACCGAAGGTAACATGTCAGTTATCTTGCTAACTGTACCTATGAACATCTCTAGGAATCCTAATGTAATTGGGAATGTCTTCATCGGAGCTGACTATTCCCCTGAAGAAATTCAAATTTACACCGATCTCTTCAAAGAGTTTTGGGATGTGTTCACTTGGTCTTATGAGGAAATGCCTAGAATTGACCTATCTATAGTCTAGCATGAGATCAAGACATATGAAAATGCTAGACCTATTCACCAAAAGCTTCAACCGATCAATCCTCGAAAAGTAGTATCTATTAAAGCTGAAGTTGAAAAGTTGCTTAAGGTGGGATTCATATACCCGTTCCTCTAACTGAGTGGGTCTCTAATCCAGTCCCCATAGATAAAAAGCAAGAAATGATCTGAGTATGTATTGACTTCAGGGATTTAAATAAGGCTTGTCTGAAAGATAATTACCCCACACCCTTTATTGATAAAATTATTGATGAATGTGTGGGTAGTGAAATTTTTTCGTTCATGGATGGATTCTCTGGTTACAATCAAATTACTATCCATCCAGAAGATTAGCACAAGACAACCTTTATTTGTCCTTGGGGTACATTTGCATACAAAACGATGCATTTAAAAATGTTGGAGCCACATTCCAATGGGCCATATCTTATGCTTTTCACGACATAAAACATGTTATCGAAGCATATTTATATTATTTAGTTGCTCGTTCTTGAAAGAGAATTTATCATCCTAAACACCTTCGGTTGATCTTTGAATGATGTCGCTTTTATAAAAAACAAATGAATTCAAATAAGTACATTTTCACCATCACATCTGGTCGTTATTAGGATTCATCGTATCGACAAAGGGGATTCAAGTTAATCCCTTCAAGGTTGAGGAAATACCTCAGTTTCCTCCCCCGTCTTCCATTTGTCAACTTCAAAGTCTCCAAGGAAAGGAAAATTTCTTGAGGAGATTCATAGCAAATTATGCTAAGATTACAAAAGGATTTATGTGTTTGCTTAAGAAAGGAGTCCCATTTTTATGGGATTATTTCGCGCAGCGATCTTTTGATGCTTTGAAAAGAGCATTAACCTCTGCTCCATTGTTGAGTCTACCTAATTATAGCATAGAATTTATTTTGTATCTCGCTGCTGCAGAATCAACTATTTGTATGGTTCTGGTTCAGGAAGATGATGCTTTCTATGAGCATGTAATATACTACTTAAGTCGAGGCTTGGTAAGTCCTGAACTACGTTATTCTCCAATCAAGAAATTGGCTTTGGCAGCTATCCATGGTGTCCAGCAGCTTCGACATTACATTCTGCTTTGAAAAATGTTTGTCTTAGCAGTTGTCAATCCATTCCAGTTTGTTCTCAGTAGGCGAGTGATTGGGGGCAAACACAATAGATGGATTGTTATTTTGCAAGAATTTGATCTGGAATTCATGTCGGATAAATATAAGAAATCTTTATCATTTGTAGAGTTGATATCAGAGTTATCTTGTGAAGAAGCAGTTATTTACGAGGAAATTTTTCCCGATGAACATTTTTTCCTCAATTCTTCACAAGATCCTTGGTATGGAGATATCATTATATATCTCTAGACTTCGAAGTTTCCACCTGCTTTCTCCAAAGACGAGCGTAGAAAGTTGTGTCACCTTGCTAAGAATTATGTTATTATAGGTGACACATTATATCGTCATGGGATTGATTCAATCCTTAGGCGTTTCTTAACTTTGGAGGAAGTTGAGTCAGTTCTTAATTACTGCCATAGTGGAGTTTGTGGTGGTCATCTATTAGGGCTTCTAATAGCCCAAAAAAATTTGTAAGCAGGCTAATTTTGGCCTTTAATTTTCAAAGACTATGTTGAAGCGATCAAAAGATGCCATCCTTTTCAAGTCTATACTCGGAAAATGTGTGCGCATCTAGATCCGCTTTTCCCTATTATCACCATCGGTCCTTTTATGAAATGAGGCATTGATTTTACTACTTGTAATCTGCCTTTGACAAGAAATCACAAGTACATCATTGTAGTTCTATACTACTTTACCAAGCGGGTTGAGGCCATGCTAATCTAGGTCTGGGTGTGACGAAGGACCCTTCCAAGACCTTTTACTTTTGTGATGTATTAAATTGCATTTTTAAAAGAAACATAAATGAATACATGCGCATGTTATAAAGAAGAGGAACATGTCAATCATCATCAACATAAAAACTCAAGACGTTGATAACAGAGTTCATTTAGGAGGGACTACGTCTCCGAGCCCCGGTGTCAAGATGGTGTAGGCCGCTACATTAAGTGTTGTCAATAGTGATGATGTAAATAAGAGGTGATGTCATTATCATACTAGGAAAATGCCCTCACGTAGGAGTGGTTTTAAGATATGTTCCACTACAGGAACTCTCAGTCAGAAGAATCCTATCAATATGACACAAAACTCATGCACGGTGAGCATCCCGCCAACATGGCATAAAAAGGATCTCAAAGCAAACATGCATGGCGATGCATGAGTATCCCATCAACATACAATAAAGGGATCTCAAAACACAACATGATGAATCATGACAACAAGTACATCACATAGGCAATTTCGCGTCACATTAAGCAGGAATCATAAAAATGAATAAGAAACAAGATCCCACATCAAACATCAATAAGGATCTATGTAGCACAATGTATAAAGAAGAAGTACATGAACACAGCATATATAGGATGTCAAACTGTTGAAGCTGTTTGGACCCTTGATCTCACGGCATCAATCACATGACCGCTAACACATGGATGTTGACACCTGTATTCCACTTAGAAAAGTGGCTGAAGAACAGAATGAGAGAATGAGAAATCTGAATCCACCATCATATTTGTGGTATCGAATAATGCAAAATCAACTGTCCAAAATCTAAATTCTAAGAAGTTGAGAATCTGGGGCTCAAGGAATCTTTTAGATTCCCCATAGATTCCTCAAAGATTCTACTCCATGGGTCGCTTGGAAATTTTCAATTCAAAAGCTAAATCTACCTTTGCCATTGTGATACTTGGGGAAAACCATGAAAAATATCTGTAAACTTGACTATTCTGACATGGAGAAAAATTACCTCCCCAGGAAAATTGCAAGGATCATGGTTCTGCTCTCTATTTCTGTAGCAATCATGGTTCCACCCTCATACGAAAAATGGCCAAAAAATGTAAAAATCTAGTGGAGACACGGATAGCACCATTGCATTCATGGCATCGAGAAGTGCTGAAACAATATAAATTTGTCAAAATTTGACAAAGTGAAATTTCACCCTTCCTGCAAAACTCTGCCTCGAACTGCGTGCCAAGATTTTGCCTCCTCTGTCTTGAAATTCGTGCCAGCTCATGGTTCCTCTATCTCCCCCTATACTAACGAAATGAGCACTTATGTAAACTCCCCAACAGATTTAACAAGAAGGCTAGTTTGGTGTGTTGGTAAAGTTACCGAGTTGTAAGAGTGAGGTCAGGTGGTCAAACCCCGACCCCTCCATGTTTAAACCCAAATGCATGCATTTTTGTTTTGGGTGCATTAACATAGGGTATTATGGCTTGGAGGTTGTTTCAAGTGGGGTACATGGTTTCGGACTCCATGGTGTTGTCCGTTGTTTTGGGTGGTACTATTTATGGGGCCGCTCGCTTTAGGGCCAGCCCATGTGGGCCGGGCGGGTTCGACCCTGTCGGTCCCAAATTAACTATTATATGGTGTGCTTGAGGGATTTTAGGGTGTGGGCTAGGTTCAATGAAGGTGGCCCGCTCACCCCACACATAATATAATTTAACTTTATATGGTTTCTTCGGTGGTGAGGGAGGGTTCGGCGGGGTAATGGCCACCGAACCAAAAGAACATAAATTTGGTTCTGGTTGGTTGGGGGTTGGTGGGGGTCATGGCCCATCGACCCAAAATTGTTTAGAATTTTTCTTTGGGTCCTGATGTGGGTGGTGGGGGTAATGGCTCGCCACCCGTTTAATATATATTTTTTCAAATCTTTAGAAAATAAGGGATAATGGGCAAATTAACGAGGCCACAATTTTGACTGATTTCGGGAGCTAGATTTCATGCCTCGGGGTTGGTCAAATTATAGGAAACTTAAACCTGGACCACAACCCAACTTTGACCAAAACATTGACTAGCTCGTTCTCCCTCATACGAGCTTGGATTGATGAACCGTTCGCACCTCCGCGATTAGGACAAAGAGATCTATGCTTTGGTCCTAGGTCGACATCATTCTGAACACTTTGCTTTTCAAGTGTTCATAAACCCTCTTTGTCCTGTGTTTCTTTGTTATCACCTAGATCAATCCTCCCCACTGAGAAGCTTTTTGTCCTCCAAAAGAATGAAAATTAATTTGCAACTTTCTTCGTACCTTGTTCGCATCACAAGCATCCTGAAAAGGTCTCGCTTCCATCTCTTTCACCTTTGTTCTCCAGAGCCTTAAGCGACGAGTGGACACTTGCTACCTATATAACCTGTAGTACACTATTTTGCAAATTACATGCTTGACTTTTATGGCCAACTAATGACCCAAATGTCCCACTTGCCATGAGTTTATCACACATACTCGGTGGTCAAGTTTACCTCAAGATGGACACAAGACCGCAGTTATGACAACAAGGTGAATCTATCATTGTTGCTTCAATAAGTGATGGAAAACACATCATCATTGCAACACATGATTTACAAACATAAGGCCAAACACTATTTTGTTTTTATGAGTGATGGAAACATAACATTACTTTCATAGTTTAATATGTGACACCAAATAAGACCAGACATCATTATTGTTGAACAAGTGATGGAAAACACATCATCACTTTTACATTTTAAAATGAAACAAATGATTTATAAAAGAACGACCATGAAATGACAACATGTCTAGAAACCATTTTTCACTTATCAAGGTGAATGGGTCGCCTCCTTGTGGCGCATTTGCTTGTTGAACAACTACTTGACTTGGTTCACGCACTGACACTTTGTCTTTAAGGCACTGCTTTGGGTGGAGCCTCCAACAAGTGGCTCTTTGATGGCCACTTCTATCGCAATGACTGCAGTAGGTTTTCTTCCTCCATATCTGCTTAACTTGTTTCTTTTCATGTTGTTGAGAGGGTCTTTCACGCCTCATCCTTTTGTATGTTGCCATTCCTTTCCAACACTTAGAAAATTTATGGTTATGTAATCCACAAAAGGTACATGTCTTTCGATGCCATGTTTTACGTTCATCATTAACAACATGATCATAATCAAAATGAACATTTGAATGTCGAGAGTGGTTATACCTTTCCTTGTTATCTCTGGCATAAGTATGGCGATGAGAGCTTGCCTTAGCTCTTTCCCTACAATGGAAACTGCCATGGCATGATGGGGATGTTTCCCCATCATTCTCTTTCCTTGATGATTTCGACGATTCCTCAGACAAATCCAACACCTTCGAGCATTCTCCTTTAGTGTATCTTGAGCCTGCAAATTGATGTTCATGCAAGACCTCTAATGGTTGAGTTTTCCCTTGGTTATTAACACCAAGTTCTTCTTCCTCTTCCTGCCTCATCCTTGAAAGGAGCCTCATGTTTGTCCCTATAATTGGGATCTCCAAATCTCTAATAGAAAGAATACGATGTGAAGATGAAACCGAAAGGAAATCAACATCTTTTACCTCCTCTATCGATTTGGAAAGAACTGATGAGGGTTTCTCATCATCTGTTGTTGGTGGTTCACTAACAGTCATGGCGCATTCCCCATCTTCCTTTTTGACATACCCAAGTCCTGTTCAACGCAGTATGTCCTCTACTTTGATGGGGTTGACAATGCCTTGCCCATTAATGCCCAAGCATTTTCCTTCATACCCCATTTTCTTCAACACTTTGGAGCCAATTCCTGTGGTATGATTTTCAAAAACAACAAAATCATCATTAGGAAACATACATGAAGATGGAGAACTACTTTTTAACTCACATGGGTCACATTGCATCTTTTTCGAGGCCTTGTCCTTTGCTTGCAGTTGTCATAGCAAACTTTGTTTTTCCTCTTTCTCTTCATGTAG
Organism: Pinus taeda; assembly: GCA_000404065.3. NCBI lineage: Eukaryota > Viridiplantae > Streptophyta > Pinopsida > Pinales > Pinaceae > Pinus > Pinus taeda. The sequence continues at coordinate 224,097 of APFE030556222.1, read as the reverse complement.
ATGCATCTTCAATTCAGCATTCTCTATTTGAAGATTATGTTTGTTTTGCTTCAGTTCTTCCATGACCTCTTCTATGGCTTGAAACTAAAGCTGCAATTGCTCCTTTTCCTTTGTCTCTTTCTGTAGAGTTTCATACATTATCTCTATCCTTTTGGAAATGTTGAGCATGGTCTTGTACATTGATTTTTCATCCTCTATCACTGCACATTCCATTTTTTGGGCTTGCAATTCACATCAACACAAAGACCGATCTGATACCACTTGATCTAGGTCAGGGTGTGACGAAGGACCCTTCCAAGAACTTTTACTTTTGTGATGTGTTAAATTTCTTTTTTAAGAGAAACATAAATGAATACATGTGCACGATGTAAAGAAGAGGAACATGTCAATCATCAACAACATAAAAACTCAAGACATTGATAACGGAGTTTGTCCAAGAGGGACTACGTCTCCGGGCCCCGGGGTCAAGATGGTGTAGGCCACTACATTAAGCGTTGTCAATAGTGATGATGTACACAAGAGGTGATTTCGTTATCGTACGAGGAAAATACCCTCATGCAGGAGTGGCTCTAAGAGATGTTCTACTATAGAAAATCTCAGTCAAAAGACTCCTATCAGTATGACACAAAACTCATGCACGATGAGTACCTCGCAAACATGGCATAAAAGGGATCTCAAAGAAAACATGCATGGTGACACATGAGTATCCCATCAACATACAACAAAGTGATGTAAAAAAAAACATGATGAATCATGACAATAAGTACATCACATAAATGATTCCGCGTCACATCAAGTAAGAATCACAAAAATGAATAAGAAACAAGATCCCACATCAAACATCAACAAGGATCTATGCAGCACAATGCATAAAGAATAAGTACATGGACATAGCATATAGCTTAGAACCAAGGGCCATCTGAAGAAGCAGATTTCAAACTATGGAAGCTACTTGGACCCTCGATCTCACGACATCAATCACATGACTGCTTGCACATGGATGTTGACACCTGCATTCCACTTAGAAAATTGGTTGAAGAATAGAATGAGAGAATGATAAATTTGAATGCACCATCAGATTTGTGGAATCGAATAATGCAAAATTGACTGTCCAAAATCTGAATTCTGAGAAGTTGAGAATCTGTAAACTTGACTATATTCCGACATGGAGAAAAATTACCTCCCCAAGAAAATTTCAAGGATCATTGTTCCACTCCCTGTTTCTATCGTAGTCATAATTCCACCCTCATACTAAAAATGTCCGAAAAATGCAAAAATTTGATGGAGACACGGATAACGCCATCGCATTCATAAACCCTAGATCACATACCTACTTTCAAAAATGACAGTACAATAGCAGCCTTGCTTCTCTTCAATCAGGTTATTTCACAATTTGGTATCCATAAAGAGATTTTCACTGACTATGGAAGTCACTTCCAAAATCAATTGATGTCTGAGTTGGCTCTCAAGTTGGGTTTCCCATAGGAGAATTCATCTCCATATTATCCTCAGGCCAATGGGCAGGTTGAAGCTGTGAATAAATCCCTTAAAATCATGTTGCAAAGGAATATTGACAAAGCTCGATCAAATTGGCACATCATGTTGTATCCGTCACTTTGGGCATACCGAACATTAGTTAAGACTACCACTAGTTTTAGTCCTTTTCAACTAGTTTTTGGGTTGGAATCCATATTTCTTATCAAATGTGAAATTCCTTCTCTTAAGCTAGTTGTAGAAATTCTTCCAGAGACTTCTATTCTCAAGGAATGCCTCGTTCATTTGGAGCATCTTGATGAGAAGTGTCGAGATGCTCCCATAAGAAACGAAATCCATTAGAAAAGGATAAAAACTCAGTACGATAAAGTTGTCTGTCCTCATAACTTTTCTGAAGGCGACCTTGTCCTGGTCTATGATCAAGACAAAGACACCTTGGGGGAAGGCAAGTTCAAATCCATGTGGTACGGTCCCTTTATAGTCAAGTGTAATTTGAAAAAGGGGGCTTGTGAATTAATTGACTTTGAAGGAAACAAGTTGGCGGAGCCCAGAAATGGGCTCTACCTTAAGAAGTATTTAGCTTAGGCTTCGGCCGAGCACTTACTTATTTTGTATATATTGTATGTTTGTACATATCTATTTTGTGGTTTGAGTGATATCGATATTTTTTTATCTGCTTTTGGCAGGTATTTATGGAGAATTCAGTATATCTAGGATTCGTTGATGGTGCGAGTAGGCATACTCGGAACCTTGCTTCCGTGGCTCAGGTGAATTATTATCCATCTGGCTAGTTGATGGTTCCAAGAGGAGTTTGTATCGGTCCTGCTTCAAATAATATTTCTGAATATACTGTTGTTATTAATTTTCTATCTGAAGCAATATCACTTGGTATTGATTCTTTAGTGGTTCATTTAGACTCACAACTAGTGGTATCTCAGCTAAATAACACTTATTGGGTACACGATCCCTATTTGTATCGCCAATTTTTGAGAGTGAGATTGTTGCAACAATAAGTTGTTTATATCACATATGTTCACATTCCATGATCAGAAAATTCATTAGCAAATTCTATTTCTAATCAAGCATTAGATTGGCATATCAATCATTCATCAAATTAAAAAAGATATAAAAAATAATCAAAAGTGTCATCTGTATATATCATAAAATCGCCTGTATGTAGATAGAGTATTTATGTCCAAAAAATAATATACAAAATTGGGAAAAAATTCCCTACAAAATTTGGGCTTATGCCCATCATCATGTCCAATCATAAAAAGATTTGATCATCTATCTAGTTAGCTTAGGATTAGCAGCTAGAAAATATACAACAACATTGGCTACATGCCAAAATAACCACACCCAGTCCCGTGGTACTCCTACCATGCGATGCTGCATCTCCTTGGGCAGATCCTCTATGGCTATCATGGGTACTTGGTAAGTCAGCCTCACCAAGTTCCTCTGAACTACATGGAGAATTCTCTCTGTCTTGGCTGTAGCCTCTTCTGCACCTCTTCCATGATGCCTGTGTCTCGGAAATCCATCAGGTCTCACTGGTCCAACATCTGAAACATGATCAATATATTTTGTAAGTGTCTTGTCTCATCAAAAAATATTTTTAAGTTCGTTTATATTAAAAATCCAAAAAAACCTTAACAAATATTAAAAATTAAAATATTTCTTACCTATGGCACCCCATGCTGCATTTGGTGGTAACACTAAGTCTGGATCATCCCAGAAATTTATACTGGCATAGGGGTAGTCATCAATTGCGATGACTTGTTGATCCCACCAGGCAAAAAACTCATTGTCAAAGCTCATTCTAGGCCTGTTGCCACCCCCAAGGTGCTTCATCAGATTAGCCCATTTACCCATTCTTGGATCTCTAGGGCTGTTGATAGTCGATAATACCTTGGATCGAAACCCAAGTACTTTCTCGAAGAAGAACAAACATAAGATTGTGCCATACCGAAAATTCTTTGTCTAACCCTTCTAAATGGAGGTAAGTTGATTCTTCATATTGGTCAGTAGAGGCATGCACCAATTAGACACAATGGTGAGACATTCCACTGGTAGGCTCATCGATACTCATGAGGCTTGATGTAAAGAAGCTAATCCATTTACCCTGGAAATGGTAAAGAGTAAAATCTTTAAGGACAAGTTCTCTACATGTTTGATTGGAGTCTGACTTCCAATCTTCTCTGGATCACCAGGACGGTGTATGTGGACATAGTTTTCTACAAAAAGACTACTCCTCATCCATCCAATTGAGTGCACCACCTATCCTCTTTGGGAAAGATCGAGAATCAAGTAGATATCTTTGATCTCAAACCTTAGAGGCATCTGATCGATCATGAAGGCGTCATCTTCTAAGCTCCAGTAATGAATCAAAAGCTCAAGGAATTGTGTGTTGGCTTTCATATTCGGCATCTTAGAGAATCTTAGTAATCCATAGCATCTTAAAGCATCCAAAACATTTGGGTCCTCCATAGCTTCATTATCTATAGCACTATGCTCTCTTTCCCTCCACATGATGGTCATCCTATTCAAAAACATGTTTCAAACCATTAGTTTTTGTTTTAAAATTTTAACTTGTGCACACACAGGTTCCCTTTACACACAGTCGCATGTAGGGCCATTTTATATGCAGGTTACCCATATTCAACCAACGTTTACGCAGAGTTAAATTTTTTAACATATTTTCCCACAGTAAAAACTTGAAAAAAAACATCTGAAAAGTATGACAAATCATTAAAATCGGGATATAAGGGTTACGTGGAAACTTTGGAGTGATTTGAATGGTTCAATTGGTTAGAGGAAGCTAGCTTGCATTTGTCTCCACAACTCCTTGCTCAAAACTCAAATGAAAAAAATTTGAGTCCAAAAGTACTTATATAAGTTGGAAAATACAAAATATTTTTTCAAAATTTGGTTTTTGTCTTATGGAGTTTTTGACCTTTTCGCATGGAGTGTCAAGACAGAGTTGTCTTTACAGGGCATTTTGGAGACTTCTTCAAGACATTATTCTGGTCCCACGACCGCAGACTGGTCATGGCCGGTATCATTTTATTACTGGCATATAGGTTAGGGAATACCACTTTCCACTGCATTTTGCACACTAGCCTTTATACTACGATACATTGGCCATAGGGTTGACCCCATCGTGTCTTGATTCGCAAACCATTTTCGCTCGCTAGGTTTAAAAATCATGATACGATGGTGGAGCCAACCATTACATGGGCATCTTAGTTAGATCCTCGCTGACATTGGTTGCCCATTCTGCTATATTGAGTAGGCTTGGGAGTCCTCTTTAGTCCCACCATGACTTATGCGTTGAAGACTCATTCTTGTTCTTCTCCACCACTTTCTGGCCTTATACCCTAGAGGCTCCTTTGTGTTGAGTTGTACTGCTTCATTGCATATCAACTACTTGTACCTTTTTTCCTTAAGATAGATTCACTTGGACTCATGTTTAAGCCACTTTTTTGTGTAGGTTTTAACCCCGTACAAAAATTACCTACATACGAATTCTAAATCACAGGAAAAATAAAACTATGAGAGCATAACACATAAAACACATATACACAGAGATTTCCCACTGGATCCCAAAACCAGGACTACCAGCTTAATTTTTCATTATGTTCCTTTCAATGTTACAATACATATTTATACATGCCGAAGCATCCAATACCATGGACCAAAAACCATAGGTAGGTTCGCCCAACCTAATATAGGGTCAAAAAAACATTTCCCGGGGCGCTACCCTGGACCCCGTAGAGGGGGGCTACTCACCCCCCTCAAACCCCCCGGACAGGGGGGGCTGCCTCCTCCCCTGTGACTCCCCTGCTGCGCAATCGGTGCAACAAAGGGGGGGCTCCACCCCCCTCTAACCCCCCGGTTCACTACGTGGGTTAGTCGTGGAAAGAATATAACACAACCCAACAATCTCCCACTTGTTGTTTTCTTTCCACAAGGGGCCACAGGAGCGCTTAGTCATTTTTCCAGCCCTGAAACACCCATTGTTTCTCTACACCAAGAGAACTTCTCAGAGCTCACAAATTTTGTCAATGCGTCTGCAGTATTCTTCAAAGTGTCCACCTTTACCAGCAACACCTTTTGTCTTCTAGCATATCCCTCACAAAGTGATACTGAACATCAATGTGCTTTGTCTTTGAATGATAAGCAGGGTTCTTTGCCAAGAAAATTGCACTTTGGCTGTCACAGTCTATCCTTATAGCTCCCTGTACTAACCCCATACTTGAACTCAATCTTTGCAACCAAACTGCTTCCTTGCTTGCATGAGTGGCTGCCATGTATTCTGCCTCTGTAGTTGATAGTGCCACTACAGATTGTTTCTTACTCATCCAACTGACTGCACCTCCAAATAGGTTAAACACATACCCACTTGTAGATCTTCTCTGATCCAGATCTCCAGCCCAGTCTGCATCAACAAAGCCACGGATATCCAACACTCTGTCCAATCCTGGTCTGCCTTGGTAGCACAAACCATAATCACTAGTGCCACACAAATACCTGAAAACCCGCTTCGTTGCTGTCCAGTGCTCCTTCCCTGGTTTTGACATAAACCTGCTCAATACTCCCACTGCATGTGCAATGTCTGGTCTAGTACAGACCATGGCATACATTAAGCTACCGACTGCACTTGCATATGGAACACGGGACATGTCCTCTTCCTCTTCTTGTGTCTTGGGACACTGTTCAGCAGATAACCTCACACCTACAGGAATAGGAACCTTCACCGGTTACTATCCTGCATATTAAACCTCTGCAGTATTGTCTCAACATACTTCCTCTGGTTTAACCAGAGCTTCCTCTTTGCCCAATCTCTTTTAATTTCCATGCCCAAAATATAGTTTGCAGCACCGAGATCTTTCATGTCGAATTGGAGGACAATTGGGTCTTCAAATCCTAGATAATTTCTTTTTCATTTCCAACCAGCAACATATCATCCACATACAAGACCAGATAAATAACATGGTCACCAATTAATTTAAAATACACACAGTGATCTACTTTGCTTCTGGTGAAGCTAACTCCTCATATAAATGTATCAAATTTCTGATACCACATCCTTGGTGACTGTTTTAACCCATACAGATACTTCTTTAACTTGCATACTAGTTCTTTCTTACCCTTCACCGCAAAGCCCTCAGGTTGCTTCATGTAGATTTCCTCTTCCAAATCCCCGTGAAGAAATGTTGTCTTCACATCCATCTGTTCTACCTCAAAATCAAAAGTAGCAGCAACAGATAAAAGTAATCTAATAGAAGTTACTTGGCAACAGGAGAAAAAATATCACCAAAATCAATTCCCGGCACCTGGGAATAACCTTTTGCTACCAACCGAGCTTTGTATTTCTCCACCTTCCCTTCTGCATTTGTCTTCTTCTTGAACACCATTTGTTGCCAATTGGTTTCCTTCCAGCTGGCAACTCCACTAGATCCCAAGCCTTATTTTTGTGCAAAGATGCCATTTCATCAACCATGGCCTCTTTCCAGAGTTTTCCATCCTCCAAATCCACTGCTTCTTTCACAGTCTTGGGATCATCATCAGTAACAGACAAAGAAAAATTTGAACAGAAAGCAGATGGAATATACCTTTCTGGATGCCTTCTTTCTCGAACTGATCTTCTCACAGTCGGAGTTTGTTTCTCTTCTGATTCCTCCTCTGCTACAGAGTCTGATTCTTCCTCCTTTAGTTCAAACTCTGTCTTCACAAGTTCCTTTAGTTGGACTTCATGTTTAATAACATCTTTCACTTCTCTGAACACCACATCTCGACTGTACACAACCTTCCCTGTGACTGGGTTCCAAAGCTTATAACCCTTTAAACCATCCTTATACCGAATAAAGATGCACTTTTCAGATTTACTATCCAAGTTGGTTCGTTTCTCCTTTGGAACATGTACATATGCATCACATCCAAGTACCCTCAGATGTGAAAGAGAGGGTTTCTTACCAGTCCATACTTCTTGTGGAGTCTTATCATCCAACGCTGATGAGGGT